>JABXJD010001940.1:0-67483 GCA_013375575.1 Percina caprodes | reverse complement strand
GAGATCTTCAACCAACACATACATCTCATTAAATTCAAGTCAGCATTATTAAAACCATGTTGGTGTCAGTCCTGAGGGACGATGGGAGGGGACGGAGACACAGAAAGGACAATAGAGACCTTTTCTGTTTTTGATAACTTTTATAATGGAATAAATATACTTCATATACATTAAATTCATGGTTTGTTCCGTCTTTTGTCCACAGTTTAAAAATGTAGATGTTTCAATGATTCATGGTGTATTTTTGTAATTTTGGGTCCCGGGAGACACCAAGTTTTCTTTTGGGTCTTGAGCTGAAAAGGATTGGGAACCAGTGGTCTACAGGAATGCTTTTTATTGAAGGAGGTGTTTCCATGTTAAAGTCTGTTGTTCACCAGTCTTAGCCCAGTTTGAACGGAGGCTTCTGCATCGTGTAGTTCATGTTGTATTGATGTTATTTTTGCTTTTTCTGCCATATTGTGAGCGCTGACCTAGACTTCTGATTTTAATTTAGTGTTAGTCTGATGATACGGTCACATAAGCCTGAGAATTCAGTGATATATCTCCTTACAGTCACCGAGCACTTTATATTTTGTTTTTGTGAGTGCTGACTAAACCCTGGTGTTAATACACAGCCATGTTTAAATTAAGGGGGTTGAGATCTCCACTTTTAACCCTCATGTTGCCCTCATGTTGCCCTCATGTTGCCCCTCATGTTGCCCTCATGTTGCCCCTCATGTTGTCCCTCATGTTGTCCCCATGTTGCCCTCATGTTGTCCTCATGTTGTCCTCATGTTGCCCTCATGTTGTCCTCATGTTGTCCCCATGTTGCCCTCATGTTGTCCTCATGTTGTCCCCATGTTGTCCTCATGTTGCCCTCGTGTTGTCCTCATGTTGTCCTCATGTTGCCCTCATGTTGTCCTCATGTTGTCCTCATGTTGTCCTCATGTTGTCTTCATGTTGTCCTCATGTTGTCTTCATGTTGTCTTCATGTTGTCCTTATGTTGTCCCCATGTTGTCCTCATGTTGTCCTCATGTTGTCCTATATCAATGTTCTTTTAATTCCCCAAAATAACATGATTGATTCCACACAACGCTCTTTGCCAAGTACAAATCTCTACTTTCATTAATTTTGGGGCGTCTTATTCAATTTTATAGCATTTGAAACCAAATTGAAGTGTTTTTGAAATAGTATTGAGAGTAAAAGTTGACATATTCCAGTCTGTGATTATCATCAACATCCATTCCTTTAATTTTAGTCTCAATAATTCCTAATTTCTGCTTTTCTAACTCAAACATTAGGTATAATTTCCTATGATTGAGGTTTATTAGGATCCTTACAGTCACCGAGCACTTTCTTTTTTGTTTCAGTGTTTCTGTTGTCTGGCTGTGAACATCTGCACCAACTTTGCACCAAAACAGTGTTTCCATTTATTATTCTACGAGTTTCCATAGAAATGATTGGGAGACTACTGCAGATTTTTTTTTTTTTTTAATGTACATGAGTTCTAGTCACATATTGGATGTTTATGTATATTTATACGATTAGTTAATATGTAGAAAATCTGCAATAATTTGACAAATGAATTGTTAGTAAAAGAAAAGATGATTAACTTTCTCTGGTTGACTTCCATCGCTGTACATTAAATATCTTTGGACTGCCGGTGTCACCTTGGTCTGTAGAACGTTTTACCAACTGTAGTCTAACAATTAATTATAAAAGAATCAATAGATTAATCAATGATGAAGATGATTGTGAGTTGCAACCTTCTCAACGTGCATTTTTAGTTTTGATGTCCTTTATGTTCGCTGAGACGACTCCTGTGACTTTGATGTGGAGTGTCACCTTGTTTACGGGTGGTGTTCTCCGGTTAGACGGAGGTCTGACTCTCCTCAATGAACAGCTGGCATCGCAAACTGGCCGGTTCAATATAGCCTCTCTCTCTCTCTCCCTCTCTCTCTCTCTCCCTCTCTCTCTCTCTATCTCTCTCTCTCATCAAAGAGGCTTTATTAGCATGACCACAGTGACATACTGTCACGATCTGGCTCCCGGACCGTGACAAGTATGGAGACGCACCACATTTAAAGATATAACAAAGTACGTGGAAATAAAACAACAAAAACTCAAAACGACGGTAGCCACATCCTTGAAGGGGTGGGGGACGCTCTGTTGACGGGGAAAGAAGAAGAGTATACTGCACTAGCACCAGGCTTAAGTAACGGCACCCACCGGGCCCTCAGGTGTCCACGATTAACCTAATCAGACAAGCACAGGAAAGTCACAGGACAGCCCCCAGGGTCGTAACACATGCAGTATTGCTAAAGCACAAACGGGGAGACATGGATCACATTTACATCCGGTAGGATCAACAATCATGTCAACAACAAGAACAAAACTATCAGCATCAACATGAGAACATTACGTGTGTGTGTGTGTGTGTGTGTGTGTGGGGGGGGGGGGGCAGGTAAAGACAGCTAGACTGCAGCTCTCTGGCTGTTCTCCCAGCAGGATCGGCATTTTGTTGATGTCGGTTATTTGGTCAAATGTCGGGTGCTTGTGTCTGAATTTGGGGAAATATTTAAGTGGATCTCTCTCTCTCTCTCTCTCTCTCTCTCTCTCTCTGTGTCTCTCTCATTGCTCTCAGGGTGATCAAGTTTCTCTTAAATTTAAAGAGGCTTTAATAGCATGACCGAATTTACACACAGTAATGCTGAGACCATAAACAGGGAAACACACATTTACATACATTTTTGTATTCTCTCTCTCTCTCTCTCTCTCACTCTCTCTCTCTCTGTTGTTCCTGCTCACCTGTTCTCTGCTGTATTCACTCACTTTCAATTAGTCTGGTCAAGTTATTTCTTAACAAAAAAGAGCTTCATAAATGTGACTCTGAACTGAATTTCTTTAAGTTGTGGATAAAACAAGACATTTGAGGACGTCCTCTTGGGCGTTGGGAATCACTCTTTGTAATTTTTCACCATTTTCTGACGTTTTTTAGACCTAACAACTAATCAGTTACTTGAAATGAAAACAATGGTTAGTTGCAGCCCTAAATGCGAGGAAGATTTAAATCCTGCACTTATTATTGTGATTGTCTAAAAACACGAAAGCCCACTGAACCTAACGTCAGCGTTGCTGTTTGCAGTTATGAAGCATAGCGTCACGTAGTCGAGCTCGGGTATTATCTCAGCTCATAGCTGACAGTGCGCTCTATTTAAACTGCTTTTCCCAGCCTACCTTGCCACATGTTGGCCTGGCTCCGCCCATCTATGTACTTCTGCTTCATTTTCATTTTCCTTCAGTACTACGTCTGGATTTGCAGTATATTCTTGGGGTTTTCTCCGGTTACATTTTTACCGGTCCAATCAGTGAACAGAGGGAGTGTCTGAGAACGATGACGTTGAGGTTGTGTGCTAGTTTGAGTTGTAGCTCTGTAATGGCGGCGGGGAAAGATGCAAACAAAGCCATTCGTCCATTGTGGCAACTCGGCCAAATATCCAGAAGTTAAAGCCCGAGCAAGAACCATCTTTGCTGAGTTTTGTTGGGGGCCATGATGTTGTGGCCCTCCTCCCCACGAGGCTCAGGAAATGTTTTGCTCCAGCTCGCTGCGTTAGTGGTGAAGGAGTTTGCTAAGGAACATGCTACACTAAGAAATTTCTGTTTATTAACTGTTTTCTAACAGAAATTGTCCATAGAAAGTGATTCACACAGTTGTATTTGTGTTCATTTATATTTCAGATTGCATTGTGGGTACTTTATCTGTGCTCCGTCTGCATTTCCCCAGTAGGTCCCTGGATAAGGGAGCGTCAGAAGCCTAAAAAAGCTTCAAAAGTGAAACAAAAAGCCTTTAAAATGTGTAAAAAAACGCCAAAAAGTAAATAAGAAGCGTTGAAACAAGCTTAAAAATGACTTTATCTAAGAGAGGGTGAAATAACATTTGAAATAACAGAAAATATTTCTTCAATTTTGGTTTTTAATTCCGATTAATGAGCTGCCAGAACTTTTTTTTTCTGTCATTTTACGGATTTATTTCTTAGAGTGTAGCTATGCTAAACCGACGTCACGACCAAACAGTCATTTCCTTTCAATGATTCCTGCTAACATCCCCATTAAACATAACTTCTGTTGCTCTGAACGTTTTGAAAGATATGGAAAGATGGATGGGTCTCCCATATTGATTCAAGCCTGTATCTCTGTGGTTAAAAGGAACGTGTTACCCAGGATTAAAGTTGTGAGCGCTACGCTACCTCTCTCTCCACTCCTGCTGGCTACTGGCGAAATTACAATCAGCCGTATCTAAATTTATTTGGAAAGGAAAACGGCCTCGACTTAGTATGTCTACTCTACAGACTTAGACTTCTTTTTATTAATCCTTTTGGCAATGTTTCCCAAAGTTAGGGTTGGGACCCAAAATGGGTCGCAGACCCGTTTTATTGGGTCGCCAATTGGCAGAGTAAAATGAGAATCTGGCTTTTCGACTTTAGCGTACCTGAAAACTAATACAGGAACAGACTAAATGCTCAGCATGACCTCAGAATGACCTCAGCATGACCTCAGCATGACCTCAGAATGACCTCAGCATGACCTCAGCATGACCTCAGAATGACCTCAGCATGACCTCAGAATGACCTCAGCATGACCTCAGAATGGCACTTTCAAAAACCGAACCTAGAGTAGATCAGCTGGTTGAGATCTTCAACCAGACACATACATCTCATTAAATTCAAGTCAGCATTATTAAAACCATGTTGGTGTGGGTCCTGAGGGACGATGGGAGGGACGGAGACACAGAGAGGACAATAGAGACCTTTTCTGTTTTTGATTACTTTTATAATGGAATAAATACACTTCATATACATTTAAATTCATGGTTTGTTCCGTCTTTTGTCCACAGTTTAAAAATGTAGATGTTACAATGATTCATGGTGTATTTTTGTAAATTTGTCCCGGGAGACACCAAGTTTCTCTTTGGGTCTTGAGCTGAAAAAGATTGGGAACCAGTGCTTTTGGGATGACTCCCGCTTTTTGCTGGACTTGAGTGGCCAAGAGAATGACTGCAACCCATTGGAAACCACCTCAAGACTTGTCTATTCAAACTTGGACCCTTTCCTTTCTGGATGTCATATATATGGAGCTCTCCACTTCCTCTTCAGCATGGCTGAATCCTTGAAATCCATGCTGGAGATTTGATCCACTGCCTTCTCTCGTGTGTTTGGTCCCTTTTGTCTTATGCTGGTCTCCCTGTCAATGCCTCTTATTTTTTGTGTGTTTGTCTGTTTCTGTGTGTCTTGTTTGTGAGCTGCAGACATCATTCCTGAAGTGTTGTTGTCGTGTCTCCTCCTTCCCATATTTCTTCGAGTGAAACATTTGATCGCAATGAAGGGATTGTGGAAAAGGTGCACTGTGTCTTCTTCGGTGTGTGTAGTGTACCTTTCTGTATGTTGTCATCTGGACCAATGCTTTGCACTTTTGTTTGGCAGTATAAAAAAGCATTGATCACAAAAACGAAAGAGTACCCGTCTACTTCTCAATGGAAAGTGGCCAGACTCTCTGTATAAATAAATGTACAAGAGTCTGGTAGGACCAGTCTGGCTGCATCTCTGCTAGCGCTGGCAACCCACCTCCGCCTCAGCTTCTCCTCTTGAATTTATGTTTTCTGACTTAATCAATGTCGTGTTGCTGTCATTGATGCTGCTCTGTTCCGTACCCTCAACCTCTTATCACTCCAAACTCGTAAAATACGGACGTTAGGACAGTGCCTGTCAGCGTCTATAGGGACGAAAAAGGCGCCCTTCAGCAAGTTTGTACAATGTACCGGCGAGAGCAGCATCTACACGGGGTTTAGGGAGTAGTATGTAAGGCAGAAATTCCCGCAGAGAGGTTGGTCAGGGGGGGTGGATGGGTCAAACACAAGACTTTAACCGTCCCGTTATTCCCACGTGTCATGGAAACGTCAACCCACCCACAACCTTTTCCTTCAAATGACCGCGTCAAAGGGGTTGCCAATAGTCCCGACCAAGTTTTAAATAAGACGCTAAAGGAGACTTTTAGTGTCAATAACATCAATAAAGGCACCTAACCAGGCGTCAGTATTTTACGATAGGGAGTGACAATGTGTTGGTACCTTATGGAGATCCTGCGCTGCTGCTCTTCCAAGCTTAAGGCTTTCCATACATGTATGTGGAAGGGCAGGGAGGCCCCAGAACAGAGCCATACCGCCAAATACAAATTGCATATGAATGAATCTATTTTGGCAAAATGGTCCTGACTGAACTCTTTATAAATGTTGCCATGCGAGCCTGCATGTTTTCACGGTTTGTTCCAGCTGTTTTATTGATGCTTCTTGTCAATAAACCATCAATTGACAAATGTTTTTTCTTTTTGTTTTTGTTGACTACAATTCAGTTAAAGAGCGATGGCCCAGATTCACTCTTACATCACTTGCTTTCAGAAGTTTTCAGTATATAAATATATTTATGTACCTGTGCACTGTGTATGTGTGCAGAAAGATTTGGGCGGCTCTTCGCTGGCTGTATTTAATAACTATGGAGATACATATTCCGGGATGTCAGAAATGTGTGTTTGGATGTCCGTTAGAGAGAAGTTTTCTCACTCTTGCCATCAGAAGATTATACAGAATATTTGATTTGCTTCTCCAACTGGCACTCGTGGGGATTTGGTAATGCTGTCAAAAAAGATGTGAGAAGTTGAGAGGAGAGACGGAGAGAGAAAGCAGGAGAGAGATGGCCTTTGATCAACAGATTTTACTGGCTCTTTGGCAGCCAACGCTCGCTCTCCTGAAACACACATCTCTCTCCCCATCTCTTCCTGTTGTTTTCATAGTCCTTGAATTTGTCTTTTACTCTCATATGCTGCTATCATGAAGCATTCAAACGTATAGCTACAAAAAGTGCTGTAATTCATGCCAATTCAACATATTTATTGCTGTATAAGAGTGTAGAGATCTTCGTAGGGAGAAAGTAGGGGTGGATGTTTGGGTCCTAAAACACAGGGCTGAGGGAGCGGAGTTCATGTCTCGGAAGAAGTTAGGGAGAAAACACAAGACTTTCAACCCAGGAAACGGGTGTTAAAGGCCTGGGAGTACAACCAAGGAGGAACAGTGTAACTCAAACCATGATCTTTTTTTCTTATCTTAACAACACTAAACAAAACTATACGTAAATGCAACACTTTTGTTTTTGCCCCACTTTTATGTACACAAAAGGCTTATTTCTCTCTAATATTGTTCACAAATCTGTCTAAATCTGTGTTAGTGAGCACTTCTGCTTTGCTGAGATAATCCATCCACCTCACAGGTGTGGCAATAAAATGTACAATAAAAGGACACTCTAAAATGTGCAGTTTTACTATATTGGGGGTGGGCCCAGGGGTCCGAAAACCAGCCAGTATCTGGTGTTATATATGAGAGAGAGAGCATGATTATTGCACAGGTGTGCCTTAGGCTGGCCACAATAAAAGGCCACTCTAAAAATGTCTCTCTCTCTCTCTCTCTCTCTCTCTCTCTCTCTCTCTCTCTCTCTCTCTCTCTCTCTCTCTCTGTGTCAAACGGCACATTTTGTGGCTAGCCTGAGGCACACCTGTGCAATAGTCCTGCTGTCTAATCAGCATCTTGATATGCCACACCTGTGAGGTGGATGGATTATCTCGGCAAAGGAGAAGTGCTCACTAAAACAGATTTAGACAGATTTGTGAACATTATTTAAGTAATAAGCCTTTTGTGTACATATAGAAAAGTCTTAGATCTTTGAATTCAGCTCATAAAAAAAATGGGGGCAGTGTTGCAATTATCATTTTGTTTAGTGTAGTTATTTGGGTGCCTAAACTTAACAGCTGTTGCCGCATGACACTCACCTTTTTGTTGGCTAAACTCTAAACTATAACACAGGGCATTCAGACAGGGGAGCGGAGATTGTGTCCCGGAAAAAGTTGAGGGGACAACACAAAGCTTTCACCCAGGAAACAGGTGCTTGTGTCCCGGGAGTACTACTTCATGGTGCCTTGTATCCGGCTTACAGTCACCTTTTCTTGGCTTAATTTAACTGTGAACGGTCACCTGACTGGCCAGCGGTCGCCATAGTTTGGTAGGATGTCACATGAATATCATATATAATACATCCGTTAACAAAAAATGCGTTGACTCTCAAACTAACCACTCTATAAATTCAGATCCATAGTTATAGACTCTGCTTGTACTCTGGCCTTTGTCTCTGCCTCTTTTTCTTTCTTGCAACTCCAAACTCTTCGGCTCACACTTTGGATGAAGATGGACTACATGGCTCAAAGTTTTTTTAAATGAAAGAAAATACTGTGCAGCTGAACATTTCAGCCTTCTCAGCTGGAAACCTTTTTTCCTATTCTTTGGGTTTGACAGACTGCAGTGTTAAGAGAGCCTCATGGGACTGGATTGGCAGGGAACCACTTATCCCCCCTATATGCTGTGAGCCAGGCTGGGCCATCAGCCATTAGACTGTCACTGGATCAGAGTAGCGTGCCCCCTTTGATGATGAGCTTGGGGATCTGGACGGGTAACTCCAACATTATAGTTCACTCGGAGGTTACAGGAGATATTTGATTAAATCAGATGTGAAACAGTTTCTTCCTCTCTCACCTACAGTCCCCAGAGCACCCCCCACCACAGCTTTGGGCACATAACATGCTGCCCGTGTCTATACTGTGTTCCTATTGGTAAAGGTAGTTACCGTGATGACTTTCCAACTGTAAATATTGCCAAGTCTCAACATGTCAATAATACAGCTTTGGCCTGGAACATGCTCCGCATGAATGTTTTTTATTTATTTATTTTTTAAATATTTCACGTTTCTTTGGAACAACGGATTAGGTATTGCATTCAATTTATCGATATTCGTCACGTGGTATTTGATTTAGTCATGCACTGTGACGAAGGGGGCTGAGCCATAAGGCAAAGCTCACGATCTACCGGTCATTGTTCGTTCCTACCCTCACCGATGGTCATGAAGGCTGGGTCATGACCGAAAGAACCAGATCCAGGGTACAAGCGGCTGAAATGGGTTTCCTCAGGAGGGGAGGCTGGGTCTCCCTTAGAGATCGGGTGAGAAGCTCAGTCATCTGAGAGGAGCTCGGAGTAGAGCCACTGCTCCTTCACGTCAAAAGGAGCCAGTTGAGGTGGTTCGGGCACCTCCCCTAGGTGTTCCAGGCACGTCCAGCTGGGAGGAGGCCTCGGGGAAGACCCAGGACTAGGTGGAGAGATTATATCTCCAACCTGGCCTGGGAACATCTCGGGATCCCCCAGTCGGAGCTGGTTAATGTGGCTCGAAAGGGAAGTTTGGGGTCCCTGCTGGAGCTGCTGCCCCCACGACACGATACCGGATAAACTGTATGTTCTAACCTTGAACAGCAGCTGGATTTTTATGAGATTACGTGAGAATCGTGAGATCTCATATCACACGAAAATCCATCTTGTCAGGCTTCAAGTGCATTTGTGTCCGAGTTGCAGCGGACTGAAACCTCTCGGCATCCTGCAACGAGCTACAGGTAGCTACCCTACGGCCAAGTTTTATATAAGTATGATAGCGGTGATAGATGGTTTGATCCAATCACCTGCCAGGTATTTTTTGTTTCCAATGGCAGCTTCTCAGATGGTTCTGGGTGAACAAACCATCTGGCGGTTGTATTTGTTGACCTGCTTCGGAGTTGGATCAACCAAATTTGGTGCTCAGGTCTGCACATTGTGTTGTTGAGGTTATAGTGATTCTTGGGTCTCTGGGGGACCCTGAAGGTTTGGGTCTGGCCAATGATGTACAGCAACTGGTCCACCTTACAGTGGGAAGACATCGACAGCGAAGTCGGCAAAGTGTAGATTTGTGCCCAATGGCGTGCCTGTCTGCCGCATGCGTTGTGTTTTCGGTGTGGTGAATAGACGTTGTTAAACCGAAGTCCTTATTGTTGCTACGGATACTACAGCCTCCAAGGTTGTTCAGCTTTTGGGGTTCCTTTCTTCAGCTGTACAGTCCAAACTCTGAAATCTTATGTTTATTGACCAACACATCAACTCACTAACCCGCACGTTTCTTTACACTGAGAAACATCTCTTAACTTGGAGCCGTGGTTTTGCAACGTGAACTGATCATTGATGATGATCATTCCTTGTTTTATATCATCCCGACTTGATTACTGCAACTCTGTTTTCACCTGTCTCAGCAAGTCTTCCCAAGACCGTCTATAACTGGTCCAGAACTCTGCTGCAAGGCTGTTGACCACCTCTAGCAGGATGTCGCACATCACTCCAGTTTTAGCCTCGTTGCATTGGCTTCCGATCGAGTTCAGGATCCAATTTAAAGTTCTTGTTTTTACATATATCCGGCGCCTGCTTATATCTCAGACCTGCTCCATCCGTAAATTACTAACAGGTCCCTGAGGTCTTCTTACCAAGGATTACTGGTGGTCCCATGCTCTAGTTTGAAAACTGAAGGTCCTTTTGAAGTGGTGGATCGGACTCTGTGGAACACCCTTCCTATTAAGTTACGTTCTGCAGTCTCTGCCGGTTGATGCTTTTAGAAAGCTTGTTTAACTCGCTTTTGTCTCATGTTTGTTGATTTGTAATTGTTTTTGCTTTATTTTCTGTTTTGGATCCTTCTGTATTTTAACAAATGTTTGTGAGACGCACTTTGTGACTCTGTCTGTAAAAGGTGCTAAATCAAAAACAATTATATTACTTTTATGGTTTATCATATATCCAGATATCTGAGCACCACTACAACTTAGCTTTAGTTTTACATGAGAAACGATGTTTTCTTCACCTAAAAAAGTCATTTTTGTACATTTTAAACTGTTCAATCAATATGTTCTCTCACACAAGCTTAACGCAGTTAATCTGTAGATAGAGAGCATGTGGGGGAGGCTGGATCTCTGCAGCGACAGCGTGGAGGCAGTAAGATTGAGGTTGCGCTCGTGTGTGTGTGTGTGTGTGTGGGGGTGTTGTTCTGCTAGGTGCTCGGCTGTGGAGACCGCTCTGTTGATGGACTGAACTCCATCCGTGAGTTCACAAGCGTTTGCTTGCGCTCCGGTCGGCCGGTCTGTGATGTGAGTTTCACCGTCCTTGTACTACACTTCTTTGAAGTTCTCCACTGAAAACACTGGACAGATTAAAAGAAATAAATAAGTTAGCTCTTTATTATTTATTACATGGCCCACACACACCGTGCGGTGAACTCAAAACATCAGCAGGGATTGTGCTGTGCAGCATTTCATAACAGTTCACCAATTCATTCTGTTACATCATAAAGCCATGAGGCATGTTTCTCATGTTCTTTTGCATCCCATTGTGAATAGAAGGCAATTATAAACGCCACTTTGTGTAAAACTAAACTACTTGTATTGTAGAAATTGTGCCAGCTCAGGCGCGGAGCTCCAGCCCCGAATGTCAGGCTCGTTGGAGAAGAGCCAGGTCTGCGCAGAATCGATCACCGGCGATCGCCGCCCAACGCGTGCCGGTTAGATTTGAGTCCGACTTGATCACGACTTGCTCTGATGTCATGCACACGTGGGCAACCTCCACGATAACCCCACGAGAGCAAGGCGGCCGCAGGCTTGAGACGCAGGCGGCGCAGTTGCTTTCCACCGACTGTAAGGCCCAGGCGGACCCAGGGCATGCTGGGAAACACCAGCCCCTCAGCTGATGTAACAGCTGATTGGTTCAGAATTGATGACATGACGTGACGTTTTAAATGAAATTTTTATTGTTTTTGAATTGGAGGGATCACGGCTATTTGAATAGATCAGAGCCGTTGTTTGTGTTATTAGTAATTGTTGTTCCTTCTTTTTATAATTCTCACTTCTATTATTGTAAGTCAAAATGTCTGCTGTGAGGTTTATTCTCATAAAAGATCCTGTTCTTGTACTTGTAATCATCTGTTTTAGGCATTTCCAGAGGACCAATACTGCTGTTTCATTTTCTTGAGGACAGGCTTGCGATTGTAGTTGGATCGTGTTTCTTTACAAATTAAAAGAAGAATACAAGTTGTGAATTATTGGTAAATGTTGGGGCGTGCCAGTTATTGACCTGAACGCCAACGTCGGCTGTGAATTGCCGTGTCCGACTACATTTTGTTGAAATATTGTTATATGCCCTGTTGGCCTTACAGAGGCGAGCGAGGAAGGACAATGATGAACTAAATCCTTTTTTTTTTTTTTTTTTTTCGTCCTGTGTTGAAGAGACAGCTGTGAAATGAAGGTGTTAATTATTCATGAGGTAATATGTATATATTTAAACTGCAGGAATGGAGACAAGCATCCATTATTCAGCACGCCTGGGCTTTTTCTGAGATTAATCATTATTAAGTGAGACTGTGTGGGTGGCAGAGTGGACGCAGGACCCTGACTGTTAAGATCCATGTGTGTGTGTGCATAAATAACCCAAGCAGATCTCAAGTGTGTGTGTGTGTGTGTGTGTGTGTGTGTGTTTGATTACATTTACTACTGTTTAATTATCCCAGTGTTTCACGATTAAAATTCAGAGCATGAGTGTGTTTTTACAGGATATGAGTTATAGATTTGCATTTGGGAGGTTTTTGTGCTCATTTGTAAATGGTGTATCGTGCACTTGCGTGTGTGTGTGTGTGTGTGTGTCTGTGAGAGCAGCTCTGCAGTTGGATTCAACAATCATGACCACAGTCCACTGATCAATACTTCCTCTCACCATGCTAGTCACACCTTACTAACTCCTGATTTGTCTATAGAAAGTGTGTGTGTGTGTGTGTGTGTGTGTGTGTGTGTGTGTGTGTGTGTGTGTGCGTGTGCGGCTAAATACATGTAAACGACCACCAAGAACCGATCACTCAAACAACTTACAGACGTGGTCTTCGATTACATGTGTCTCCAACAAGGATTTAAAGCGCCCATATTCTGCTCATTTTCAGGTTCATAATTGTATTTTGAGGTTGTACCAGAACAGGTTTCCATGGTTTCATTTTCGAAAACTATACAAACTATATAAACATATTTTTGTTTTAACGCACATTGCTGCAGATCCTGTTTTCACCCCACTCCAGAGTGAGACATCTCACTTCTATCCTATCTTTGTTGGAAGCTGCACATGCTCAGTAGCTTGGTAAGATCCCATCAGCTAGATAACTCTTCCTCCAGCTTTGGTCAGTCCAAGGCAGGATCAGCTGGGAGACTTCTTCTAGACCAGGGACACTTGTTGAAGACCTGCAGAACAGGGACAGGAAGTAGTTCTTTTGGAGATTATGGTCAACTAATGTGTGTTGTAGCAGTGTTTTGCCATTGAGAACGTGCTAGCATACTAGCGCTAGCATGCTACGGTTAGCCACCTCGTCTCTAGTGACGTAGAAAGCCGTGCAGATGTTGACCAGCTCACCCAGAGACTGAAGACAGAGGACACTCAGAAACCGGATCTCACTCAAAACACCATGGGTAGTTTTACTTCCACGTTTGTATGTGCGTGGAAGCACCAAAGACACAAAATAACACCCGAAATCCCAGAAAAGTGTTTTTTTCCATAATATGGGCACTTTAACTGGCAAATGTTTTCATCAATGCAGGACTTGGTGGTTGTTTTGGAGACGGCGCTCTATAACTTACTCATTTTACAACAAATTGGACAAAGTGTTGAGCGTGACCGAGGATGGAAAGATGTGTCTTGGATTCCACTGACAGCGACATCTCTGTACGTAGGCAGTAACAAAATCTGAACACAAGTGGTCAGCTGGAGGCGACATATTAAATACAGGTGTCAATGGGCACGGGTCTAGAGCTGTCCACTTGTGTTCAGATCACCGAAACGCAATTTTAAAACCAAGTGTAGTGTGAATGCTCCTTGAAGTTGGTCATGAAGCGCAACAGTCCACTTTACAAATTGAAGTACCTGATTTTATAGTACTGAGTTGAATATACCCTGTAGGTAGGTATGTAGATGTAAATACAGACCCTTTGGCGTAGCCTGTTGTGCACCCCCAGAAATGTACTGTAACTATTTGCGGTGACGGAGAACGCTGAAGTGGTGGATTGGTAGCATTGCATTTCCCCCCCCAACTAATTTCCTCCTGGTTCTCCTTCTTCATAAACAACATGAAATCAAGGAGAGGGTTAACTTTTCCTGTGGTCAGAAAACACAGTCTGTCTCATCTCGCTCCAAAGCTAACCTCCATCACTCTCTCACTCGCTCTACCATACACTCCCCAGCATATATAGGCATAGATTTTGGGGGGATGCAGGGGATATGTATTCCCCCATATATAGAAAAGGTAGATTTGTCCCACACAAAAGAATTGACAAGCCACTCCCCAAAACAGGTAACTGTGCAGGTGGCTAAAAAAAACATGTATTTATCCTTCTTACCTGTTAAATATACCAAAGTGGACCGTACCATCTTAACCTTGGTCGACTTTCTTTTTCTCTCTCTCCCTGCGAAATGAAGCTGCCTTAAAGATGGAAATGTAAAGATCTATAAATGATCTAACGGAAAACGGTAACTGTGAAATATAATGTCTACTTGTGCTAAATTGCGGAGTTAAAGAAAACAGGAGCGTAGAAAATAAAAAAATAATAAATATGTGATTTGTGCAGGAAAGGCAAAATTTATTGCACATAAATTCACTAGAATGCAGGAAATTAATTGACGCTCAAAATTTTATGGCGGAGGATCACTACGCGGCCAATTACAATGTGTCGTAACCCCTCCAATGTTGAAAATGGAGGGCGCTGACCCCGAGCTACATCAATCGCTTCACAGTCAAACACCCACGTTGTATTTTTGGCTGTCTTGACTTCTTGGCGAGACATGCGAACCGGCAAAAGGAGAGCTAGACCGACCCCCACACACACACACACACACTATTATAGACTAATCACAGTAAGGACTTAGGAAGGTGTGACATGGTGAGACAAAGTATTGATGAGACACTAATCTACTCTTCGCAGTGTGTTACTGCTGTAACTCCTTGTAGCAGCCTAGGCTGCCTACGTAGGGTTAGAGTTAGCCTACGTAGGGTTAGAGTTAGCCTACGTAGGGTTAGAGTTGGCCTACGTAGGGTTAGAGTTGGCCTAGGTAGGGTTAGTTAGCCTACGTAGGGTTAGAGTTGGCCTACTTAGGTTAGAGTTGGCCTAGGTAGGGTTAGAGTTGGCCTATGTAGGGTTAGAGTAGGCCTACGTAAGGTTAGAGTAAGCCTACGCAGGGTTAAAGTTGGCCTAGGTAGGGTTAGAGTTGGCCTATGTAGGGTTAGAGTAGGCCTACGTAAGGTTAGAGTAAGCTACGCAGGGTTAAAGTTGGCCTAGGTAGGGTTAGAGTTGGCCTAGGTAGGGTTAGAGTAAGCCTACGTAAGGTTAGAGTAAGCCTACGCAGGGTTAGAGTTGGCCTACGTAGGGTTAGAGTTGGCCTACGTAGGGTTAGAGTAAGCCTACGTAGGGTTAGAGTAAGCCTACGTAAGGTTAGAGTAAGCCTACGCAGGGTTAGAGTTGGCCTACGTACTCTAAATCAGTCTTAGTACGCGCAAACATCAGCGACTGGCAGTTTGCGGGAGTGAGTGAACGTTCACCTTGAGTGCTGAGCCAAGGCCACCTACGGTCCCCAGAGGTCCTCATGGGTATTTGATTTGCCACAAATTCACTTAGTCAGGTTTTTGATTGGCCAGCCGATCAGTCAATTGATCAGGTCCCCTATCACATAATCAATGTATCACCGTGTGAGCCACTGACCTTTTTTATGGAGTCATGTGCACAATGAAGGATGAGTTGATAGTGGAATACTTTGAAGAGAGACACAGTCTTCTGGATTTCTCTCTGCAGCCTGATCACAAATAACCCCTTCTGAAAATCACTGAATTCTCTTAATAATACATGTCGGCTGAATTAATGTAGAAGGTAATTAGACATCTGAAATTTACTGTTTTTTTTTAAATGATTGACTTTATTTAAAATTAGAAAACAACTTTCCGAAAACCCCGTCAAGACTCTTCCTCGTGTCGAGCCTGAGCGACTCTTGTCCCTCAGAGCAAGTTGGGATAAAATATTCTGAATAATTTTCTGCCTCCATAATAAATTCAGAGTAATTGGTTCCTCTAAGGAAAACCTGTCAAGTGGATCTGGCTTATTTATGCTGGAAGATTCAAAGAGCGAATCAACTTTTGTTAATTCGGAGATGGGGATAGTACAAGTAGTAAAATCACAAGTGATGGCTCAGAGTTCTCAAACATCTTTAGCCCAGGACTTGAACAAGACTTTCAGACTTCTTTTAAGGCCCCCAGGACCGAGGTTTAAATCTGCTTGTTAGAACTCATGTCATGTACCTAAAAAAAAAACTTTGGATCTGAACCTGCAGTGAATACAAAAAAGAGAAAGATATAAAGTATTCATGTTCCTTGTTTCTGGGGGCTAATAACGTTCTGTTTAATTCTCCCTTTGTATCACTGATCTTAAAATTGTGGGGAATCTAACAAGAAGTAATTCAATCAGGAGAGACATGTCTGCAGATATGCAAATAAGATTTATTGTACAGCTCAAATAAAATATACAAAGTCTCTGGCGACTAGACTCCATCGCTACACGAATCTGTCGTATATCTATATATGATGGAGTCTAGACACCGGTGGCGATGAAGGATCCCAAAGACCAGACCGAAGGAGGCTCCGGACCAGCTGGAGTAGAGGTCTGGAGGTGGAAGGGGTGGTGGAGGGTGTAGGGTTGCACTCTTTGCCTGCAACGACAGCTGATAGCAAAGGGAGAAACAGATTTTTAAAGCAGGGTTGTGACTCTGTGATTGGCCCTTGCCATTGTGTAACGATTCTGATTGGTTTAGCAAGAAGGTGAACGCTTCCAATACCTGATTGGAGTTAGGTAAAGCGTTGATTAAGAGGTGAGGTCTTCCTGAAAGGATTTACACTGAGATACATTTCAATCAGGAGAGACTAGTTGCATATATGCAGTTATAGAGTTATGCAGTTACCATGATAAGATATGGACTGTATTTATATAACGCCTTTGTAGTCTTAGCAACTACTCAAAGCGCTTTTACATAGTACAGGAACCATTCATACAGTGGCCGAGGCTGCCGTACTCATCAGATACATCAGCATCGGGGGCAACTCAGGGTTCAAGGTCTTGTCCAAGGACACTTCGACATGGGACTGCAGGGCCAGGGATTGAACCAACAACCTTCCAGTTGGCAGGCAACCGCTCAACCACTGAGCCACAGCCGCCCCAATATACATTTATTAGGATAACAGCTGGATTTCTTTAGGAGTACATCAATTAATAGTTAGGTCTTCCTGAAAGAATTTACGCTAAGATACATTTCTGAATTTTTTTGTTTTTAAGATTATTTTTTGGGGCATTTTTTCCTTTTTATTAGTGACTGGATAGACAGGAAAGGTGGGAGGGAGATGCAAAGGACTCAGCCTACATGGGGCGTACGCTTACTGGGAGAGCTATAGAGCTCCGCCCGTCATTCTGAATATTATTTAACATTAGTCTAGTGGCCGCTCCTAGAGACCAAAACGTCCATTAAATCCAATGATGAAAACAATAAGTTAGCCTAATTAAAGTCCTTTTAATAAAGCTATAGTGCGTGGTCGCCCAATGAGAAATTCTAAGTTATTACAAGAAAGCTGTCATCACGACCACATTATACAAGCCTTGCATGATCCCGCACCCCCCTTCCACACAGTTGCTAGTAGCCGAGGAGGACACGGAGGACTAAAAAGCATGGTGGACTCTTCAGAAGAGGTTATCTTCACTCGAGTTTCTGCGCGGGAAAGTCACCGATGTCAAGCAATCTGCATCCGTAGAGCCAGAGTCTTCTCTTGACCTAACTTCCCATCCTGATTTACTGCCTCCACAGGCTTATTTGCATCTTCCGGATGTGTAGCGTCCTCAGCATTTTCTGAGGAGATGGACTATAAAGTTCATCATGTGCATCCAAACAATTAAAAGTAGTTTTATTACTGGTTTAATCCAGTAGTTTAAAGCACTAAAGTCATGGCTTCCATGAAAGTGTGTGTGTGTGTGTGTGTGTGTGTGTGTGTGTGTCTGCAGTGTGTCTGTGTGTGTGTGTGTGTGTGTCTGCAGTGTGTCATCATGACAGGGCCCTACTCTGGCTCAGAGTTTGTATTCTGAATGGACTGCAGGAGGATGTTTATACAGGCTGAGAGACTGCAGATGATGCCATTGGGTCGTCACGACAACCGTAGCGTTTACCAGCTCGCCTTGCTAAGTGACGGTGGCGGACGTAGCGAGCGGGTAAGACAGAGGGCGTGTCACAGTTTCTTAAATTGCCTCCACACTTCCTTCACTTGCTTCCTTTCCTCGCTTAGTCCATCCCACCGAGGAAGCACGGCAGAGACGCACGGCAATCATGCGAGGAGAGAAGATTTTTATTTATTTATGTTTTTATATAACATCCCTTCCTTTTGAAGTGTCCCCTGAATTTGTCGGCTGTATGGGGGGGGGGGGGGGGGGGTTAGGAACGGCTTTAAGCTGCACGGCTTCCGGGAAGGCTGCTCTTGTGTAACCTCGCTCATAGCTCCTCAGAGATCCCTCCTCCATCCTCGGGGCAGGAATAACAGCTTAGAGATGGCACAGTGTAACAGCAATATGAGAACAGGTTACACACATACACACACACACACACACACACACACACACACACACACTCACACCTATCTGTCATCATGGGATCAATCGCCAAGCAGAGGTGAATTACTCTACATCTTTCACAATGGTCACAGAACTATTAAACACTCTTCATATCTCCAGCCAATGACGGATGATCCTGTGTGTGTGTGTGTGTGTGTGTGTGTGTGTGTGTGTGTGTGTGTGTGTGTGTGTGTGTGTGTGTGTGTGTGTGTGTGTGTAGATAGTGAGAGTTGAGCATCGGAGAGGTCTTGTGTGTCAGAGAGATTTCATTTCATTATCTTTTAACCTTTCCCTCATTTCATCCCTCTCTTCTTTGTGTCTGAGCAGGAGGTGCCACTTTAATTAATCCGCTGAGTAACTGTAATATATCACTGTCATACAGTCCCACATGGGACCCCCACCACCCCCCCCCTCCGCAAGAGCGTAAGCGAATCTCTGTGGAAGAACTGGGACCAACCACCCGCAACAATCTGTTAACCCATTTATTTTTAACGTCAAAGTCGTCATGAAGTCAGTTCGTTTGGCTATTTATTATTTCAGCGTTGACTCATCGTTGGTTATTGCACCAAAATAGTGTGGAAATATTATGGATTTGACACCATGGATGATAAAAACTTGGACAAATGCTTCATAATACAGTTCAGGTTAAACTTAAAGATATCAAAGTGTTGGATTCAATTTGTTCCAACTCATCAGTAGCGGTTGCTAGGAGCAGATAACATTTATGTCTAACGAAAAAACATGGCGGATGTACATGATCTACTTATTACAACCTGCATAACTGCGTTGATTGATCCACGCTTGCCGGCCAACCAACCAGATCGTTGTTTTTCCAAGCAGATGCTAATGAACGCAACACCAACGCACATTTAAATCACTGAAACATTCACACCTCTGAGCTAATTAGTGCAAACTGACATAACTAATTAGCTCATCAGCTGTGGAAACCATCAGTCGGTTGGGATGTTAAAGGCTTTGGTCCTCATCAAAGAGTACGGTATCTCATCAACAGGTTCAGATATCTTACGAAATGACAACAACCCGCTCAACACAACTGGTTTTTGTACTTCCATGGGATGTTTGGGTCCTAAAACACAGGGATTTCAAGATGAGGTCATGTCCTGTTAGAAGACCTTACACCAAAGGATGTTTCAACTGATTCTAACATTGCAGACTACTTTCCAATCTCTTCCAGTCTTCCTAGAGTCGGGCGCTCCCGCTGTCTCAGTCGCTTGGTTCAAGGTGGTCGTACATACAGGGAGCAGATCAGACAGAGGAGCACATACAGAGCACATCAGACAGGGAGCAGATCAGACAGGGATCACATAAAGGGAGCAGATCAGACAGAGGAGCACATACAGGGAGCAGATCAGACAGGGAGCAGATCAGACAGGGATCACATACAGGGAGCAGATCAGACAGAGGACCATATACAGGGAGCAAATCAGACAGAGGAGCACATACAGAGCACATCAGACAGGGAGCAGATCAGACAGGGATCACATAAAGGAGCAGATCAGACAGAGGAGCACATACAGGGAGTAGATCAGACAGATGAGCACATACAGGGAGCAGATCAGACAGGGAGCACATACAGAGAGCAGATCAGACAGAGGAGCACATACAGGGAGCAGATCAGACAGGGAGCACATACAGAGAGCAGATCAGACAGAGGAGCACACAGGGAGCAGATCAGACAGGGATCACATAAAGGGAGCAGATCAGACAGAGGAGCACATTCAGGGAGCAGATCAGAGGAGCACATACAGAGAGCAGATCAGACAGATGAGCACATACAGGAGCAGATCAGACAGGAGCACATACAGAGAGCAGATCAGACAGAGGAGCACATTCAGGAGCAGATCAGACAGAGGAGCACATACAGGGAGCAGATCAGACAGGGATCACATACAGGAGCAGATCAGACAGAAGAGCAGCATTGAACACAAAATGCCGAAGCATAAGTGAAGCTTCGCAGCAAAATACTTTCCACGTACAGTCGCGGTCGGGAAAAGTGCGAGGCGGAGAGCACCGTGTGCAACGTTTGTTTCAGTGTCTAATAAAGGTGCTGGAGACCTAAAAGCTCACATGGACACCAAAAAACCTGATCTTATTACATTGAAAAGGTTTGATATCATTTCATACTTAGAACATTATTTCCCATTTAATTATTTGAAAAGAAAGCTATTATTTTGTTACAGATTTTATTACATAAGTTATTTTTGTACCATAAAGCATGTTCAAGAACCTCTGAGAAGCCGGTCTGAATTTGGGTCTCAAGGCCGGGGCCGAGTGTCGTCTTTATTGGAAATCAAAATAGGGTCACCCTACTTCAACCTGCGGTCCACCAGGGTGACCCTCCCCCCAACTTTGTTTCCATTGCGTCTCTAAGTCCCCCGTCGGCTGAGCTGTCAATCAAACATACACACACACACACACACACACACACACACACATACCTGTTTGTCCTGAGATCTTTTTTTGTTCCTTTTGAATCACAAGAAATATTAACTACACATTTAAAAATCACTTTAACATGAATTTTGCTTTGCAAAGAGGGATAAATAATAATTGTGACTTCACTTTAGGTATTTGTACTGCACGGGAAAGCATGTTAATGTATGCACACGTGTGGTTTGTGTGCTCTTACATCTTTAGAAATTCTAATCATTGGACCCATATGTAAACACAAAAGAGCTGTGGTTGTTAACAATGCCCTACAGAGGCACTTTAAACTGTATCACAATCAATACACCCAATTTCATTATAGCCCTGCGTGTGTGTGTGTCTGTTGGTGCCTGTGTTTGTATATAATGTGTGTCTGCCGTTCAGTGTGTCGGTCAGGTAACAATCCCTTTCATCAGTTGAGTCACCTCTCCGTATTGATTGCCTTTCCCTAAAAATGTGTTTTCCATTGATTGACAGAGGGGTAATTAAATGATGGAGATGGAGCCCGGGGCGCTCTGCATTGATTGGCTCTGGCATGTTTAATAAAATGCAACTCATATGTGAAGGCCTATATAATAACCTGAGAAATTGTATTTTTTATGGTGAATCATTGTCAACAACAGGTAGCAATCATTCCCCCGGCAATTGCTACTTCTGCCCCCCCCCCCCCCCTTTCTGTTGGACTTAAGAGACTTAAGAGCAGAGAAGATCAGACAGAATTGGAGAGAGGGAGGCATGCAGAGCTTGTCGTCTACAAGTTCCTGTCTCTCTCTCTCTCTCTCTCTCTCTCTCTCTCTCTCTCTCTCTCTCTCTCTCTCTCTCGTTATCTCGCTGGCCTCCATATGAACCCATGTTTGCATCCTCCTCCAAGAAACATGTTTTTTTTTCCCTTTCTCCTCGCTGAGTGTCAGAATTCTCTCTCTCTGTGTGTGTGAGGAAGATGAAATGAAATGCAGCATATCGGATTCGTCTCTCGCAGCTTCTGGGCCCCCTCTGCTGTGGAACTAGTGACCGGAGTTTGACTCCTGCGTTTGTCAAATCCCCTAAAATTACCAATTTTACAAGGAGTTGGAGATGAGAGAGAAGGAGGGGGAGAGGGGGATTGGATCATAGTAAGCAGCAACTCGAGACAGTGCAGCACAAAAGTCTTTCTTCACAAGTACTTCTTCCTCTTGACGTTCATATTTTTGTCTATTTCTTTGTGCTTTGTGTTGTTAAAATGGAAGAAAAAGGGCCAGTGTTGTAAAACTAGCTGAACCACTTTTTAACACAAGTCCTCTAATAATAATCTTCTAGAAATAAATATCAGTGTCTTGAAGAAAGACCGAATGTCCTTATTGATCGTGGGGAAACATTTCATAGACACAAAAATGCACATTTAAAAAATAGAAAATGCAGGCAACAACTAATTGAAGTACAGTAAAGAAGCATTATGAATGTGATTTTTATTTTTAATGTATTTAGCACGTTAAAAACCAACGGTGTTACATATATATACAAAAATTACGTAAACAAGACATGCAAAAACCCAAAAAGGCCTCAAGGGCTCGTCGTGTTGGGTTCCTTTAAAATAATTCAACGAAAGGTAGCATATATAAAATAAATAAAACATATAGTCCATGAAAATAATAAATAATTTATAGTGTTTTGATCCCCAGAAACTTCTACAGTTTTTTTTAATGATAGAGGAAAAAGTTTCTGTAGGCGCAGAGGGAAATAGTTCATTATGTGGTGTTGTGGTTCGGGTTCATACGTGAAGAGAACGCCTCCGAAGTGCCAGACGCCATCGAATGTGAGCGTTTGGTTATGACAACAAAGGTATCGAGATCGATACCTCGAGATCGAGGTAGAGAGGTAAAGAGACAGGTAGAGAGGGAGACAGGTAGAGAGAGAGACAGGTAAAGAGAGAGCCCCCTAACACCAGATACTGACTGGTTTTTGAACCCGGACCCAATATTCGAGAGAAATAAGCCATTTGTGTGCATAGAAAAGTCTTAGCTCTTTGAGTTCAGCTCAGGAAAAGGTTTTTTCAGTGTACATAACCATGAGATAATATTATATAATATTATAAAGATAGGACAATATGATAAGCCACTGTGAAATATGATTATACAGGAAGATAATTAGAATTTTGTGACATAATGCAAATGACTGCATTCTTAAAACAAGTATTAAAGTATTAAAACTTCTGAACAACTCCAAGTTGATATTAACCAAACCCAAAGCTTAATCATGAAATAAAAACCGACTGCTGAACGCAAATGTGGGCGAGGTAAAGGGTTAGCTTCGAGAAGTAAGAAATAACAGCTTGAATTCACAGATTAGTAAATTGGGCCCCAGAAATCAGTCTTATAATCAGTTAGTTAATTTTAACAAGGAACAAAACGCTTGCATGCAGTCAAGAGTAAGAAAGACGGCTTGGTAAAAAAAGGGATAGATGAGTGAGGTAGGGCTGAATGTATTAACCAAAACCATCCATCCATCTTCGACCGCTTATCCGGTATTGGGTTGCGGTGCAGCAACTCCAGTAGGGGACCCCAAACTTCCCTTTCCCGAGCCACATCAACCAGCTCCGACTGGGGGATCCCGAGGCGTTCCCAGGCCGAGTTGGAGATATAATCCCTCCACCTAGTCCTGGGTCTTCCCCGAGGCCTCCTCTCAGCTGGACGTCCCTCCACCTAGTCCTGGGTCTTCCCCGAAGCCTCCTCCCAGCTGGACGTCCCTCCACCTAGTCCTGGGTCTTCTCCGAGGCCTCCTCTCAGCTGCACGTCCCTCCACCTAGTCCTGGGTCTTCCCTAGGGCCTCCTCCCAGCTGGACGTGCCTGGACCCTCCTTAGGGACCCCCAGGAGGCATCCTCACCAGATGCCCAAACCACCTCAACTGGCTCCTTTTGACGTGAAGGAGCAGCGGCTCTAATCCGAGCTCCTCTCGGATGACCGAGCTTCTCACCCGATCTCTAAGGGAGAAACCAGCCCCCCCTCCCTCCTGAGGAAACCCATTTCGGCCGCTTGTACCCTGGATCTCGTTCTTTCGGTCCTGATCCAGCCTTCATGACCATAGGTGAGGGTAGGAATGAACACTGACCGGTAGCTCGAGAGCTTTGCCTTCTGGCTCAGCTCCTTTTCATCACAACGGTGCGATAAATGGCATGTAATACCCCCCGCTGCTCCGATTCTCCGACCAATCTCACGCTCCATGGTCCCCTCACTCGCAAACAAGACCCCAAGGTACTTAAACTCCTTCTCTTGGGGTAAGGACTCATTCCCTACCCAAAGAAAGCACTCCATCGGTTTCCTGCTGAGAACCATGGCCTCAGATTTAGAGGTGCTGATCCTCATCCCAGCCGCTTCACACTCGGCTGCGAACAGATCTAGAGAGTGCTGAAGGTCACAGACCGATGACGCCACCAGGACCACATCATCCGCAAAAAGCAGTAATGAGATCCCGAGCCCACTGAACTGCAACCCTTCCAGCCCCGACTACGCCGATATCCTGTCCATAAATATTACAAACAGGATTGGTGACAAAGTGCAGCCCTGGCGGAGGCCAACCTCACCTGGAACGAGTCCGACTTACTGCCGAGAACCCGGACACAGCTCTCGCTTTGGTCATACAGGGATTGGATGGCCCTAAGAAGGACCCTCACCCCATACTCCTGCAGCACCTCCCACAGTGTCTCCCGGAGGACCCGGTCATACGCCTACTCCAGATCCACAAAACACATGTAGACTGGTCGGACATACTCCCAGGCCCTCCAGGATCCTTGCAAGAGTGAAGATCTGATCCGTTGTTCCACGACCAGGACGGAATCCGCATTGTTCCTCTTCAACCCGAGGTTCGACTATCTGCTGAACCCTCCTTTCCAGCACCTCGGAGTAGACTTTACCAGGGAGGCCAAAACTTAATCACAAAATATGATCAGGTTGAGGAACGCAAGTTTGGGAACCACCAAAAAGTAAGAAATAAGGAGTTTAAATTCAAAGATTGCCCCAGAAATCAGCCTTAAAAGCCGATCAATCATCTTTTGATGTCTGTGTCTATGATAAGTGAAGCATAAGATTTTGTATTTACTAAAGAATAAAAGTAGAGAAAGGGGGTCGGACCTGATAAGTTGTTTATGAACTTCTTCCTACTGCTTTTGAACATGGGAATTTTTGGTTTGAATGACTTTCAATCATTTTGGAAAATTGTGCTGAAAAGTACAAGACTGTTATGGTTTGGGGTTTTTGTTGGGATTATTTTTCCCTTTCTTTAACCTTTTGTGTCTGTTTGTTTTACTTCCTGTTTTATTTTGATAGTTTGGTTTCCTGTCTTGTCTTGTCTTGTCTAGCTTTGCTTTGTTTGTCTGATTGTCTTGCCCCGCCCTGATGTGATTCACCTGATGTCTCACCTGTTCCCCATTACCTTGTTACCTCATGTATTTAACCCCAGTGTTTCCTTTGTCTCTTGTTGGATCTTTCCAGCCTGTCTGTGTGCCATGTCCCTACGAGTTCGTCTGTTGTCCTGTTTGCCTTTCCAGTCCCTGTTATCCTGTCCGTGCTCCAGCAACCCCAGTGAGTTTTCCCAGTGCTCCGTCTTCCTGTTGGATTCTGCCTTTTCCCCGTGCCGTAGCTTGGATTGTTTTGGTTTTTTGGACTCCCCGTTTGCTCTTGTGTGTGCTGGACTTTTCTGTTCAATAAACCTTTTGCGTCCCTGCCTGCTACCTTGCATTTGGGTCCTTCATCCGCTACCCACCACAACACAAGACCTTCTTTATCTGTCATTTTAAGTATATATGTATGCATGAATGTATCTAAATATATTTAAATGTATTTACATGTTCAAAAAACTACTACTACTGCAATAACAAAGAACAAAAGCGAGAGAAAGTTGCATAGAAAGGGAGAGAGAGAGAGATGGTTGAAGTAAGACAGGGCGGTGGGAAGCGCACACTGCTGTGTCAGAGATTGAGATAGTGAAGAAGTGAGTGTAAAACCATCGGAGGAGGAGGCAGGGGTTACTGCAGGTTACCACTCGTCCCCGCTGAGAGACCTAATGAGCCGGCTGCGTGGCTGCTCCACTCGCAGGAGATAATTAAAACTGAGCGTTGCCGTGGCTGCAGCCAGAGTCGGCGGCTGGATGGAGACGTGAAGGGGCCTCGCTCTTTGATAAGAAACCGTTCGCAGACAGACGGCCCGACTGCAGCCTGTTGGCACCCTGCAGCAGACGGCTGTCACTACATACTGCCCCAGCGGCTCCTTAACTCCCCTCCATCCCCACAACAACCCTCTCCTCCTCTTCTTCTTCTTCTTCTTCTTCTTCTTCTTCCAGAAAGGCCCAGACACTGATTAGGATCCTCTGGGAAAACGCTGTGAAAATTGCTAGACACTCTGACCCACCGTTCAACCCATCCCTGTATGATGGAAGTGTGAAAGATTCACAGACAGTGGGGTGGGGCTCTGTGATGCACCGCTCGCTGCAAAAAGATCTTCTTTGTGTTGTCTCGGTGCCCCGTCAGGGTGTGACAGCAGTTGTAAACACTTGGTGGCAGCCATGATGCCAGAGGTAGCAGCTCTGTTTGTGTGTGTGTGTGTGTGTGTGTGTGTGTGTGTGCAGGGCTCCTGGATAATGAGGGTGACTGTTGGGTGGTTGTAACATCATGTGAGAGGACCCAGGATGTAGGCAGGATACCTCCTGTGGGGGTGAAAGGTGAGCAGCTATAATCAGACTCTCTCTCTGTCTCTCTTGGGGTGAAGCTCCCACTGGGGCTGTTTTAAAAACTGATGGAAAGGAGAATAAAATATTTAGAGTTTTACACACTGGCAGCAACAAAGACATGGTGATTGACATGTCAAGTTTTCTGTGTGTTTGTGTGTCGGCACTGACCTGAATGTGAACCGTCTCGTTCCCAGTGTCGAAGTTCTGTTCAGTCACACAACCTTCACCATACGTAGAGATCGGCATGGTGCTATATCAGTTAGACTAACAGCTGGTTTGATTTGCATTGAGAGATGATCTTATGGAAAGTTCCCCATGCTGATCTCTATGTATGGTGAAGGGTATGTGATGATGATGGGGGTATTTTAATTCCAAAGGCCAAGGGAACTTTATCAGGATGCATAGTATCCTGATCCATGAAATAACTGGCCTTTAATAATAAAAACCTGCCTTCCTCTATGGGAATTTAACATAGGGGGGTGTATACTCATTCACCAAGAAAATTGGTGTCCTTAAAGGTTGGATTTTTCCTTTTTTTAAATTAAGGCATTAAGATTTACAAAAGATGATTTTTTATTCCTCTTTTTAGTCAATTTAAGCATGGGCATGTAAACCTGTGAGCACCACTGTAACTGTGAGCTTAAGTTAAGAAGGAACTCATATGATGGAGAATATATTTACTGAATGTAATTACTGCCTAGATTCTGTAATTTATGACAGAAAATATGATGTACTGCAAGTCCCATGATGGTTGAGTAGGTGAGTTAATACTACATTAAAGGCAGGGTTGGTAATGTTGGAAGTAGCACCTCCTCGGGCTCCATGAAACCCCTACCCCGGCCCTCATCCACACACTAGTCTTGCATTGTCAGACCCTCTTCTACAGCGGTGGAGGAGGGTCTGGTGAGTCCACACAGCATTCTGGGATGGGAGAAAAACGGGCCCTTTAACCCTTGTGTTGTCTCCCCGTCAACCTGCAACTTTGTGTTTTCTGGGTTGAAATGTCAACATTTTGACGTTTTTGACAGTTTTATTCCAATTATTTTGTCACTTTTTTTTATGTTTTTTAAAAATTGTTTTTAGTCCATTTTTTTGTCACTTTTTTGACATTTTTATGTTTTAGTCCATTTTGTAACAGTTTTTTTGTCACTTTTTCTAAATGTTTTTGATGTTTTTTTTGTCACTTTTTTCGATTCTTTGGCCACTTTTTTTTTTTCTGCGTTTTTGTAATTTTTTTTAACATTTTTGTAACATTTGTCACTTTTTTTGCGTTCTTTTGTCATAGTTCTGATAAAGACTGATAAGTTTTTGTAAACGGGTCAAATTTGACACGAGGACAACAGGAAAGTTGAACCAATCACAGTCGTCGGACGGAGCCACGGTCCATCCATCCATCCATCCATCTTCATCCGCTTATCCGGTATCGGGTCGCGGGGGCAGCAGCTCCAGTAGGGGACCCCAAACTTCCCTTTCCCGAGCCACATCAACCAGCTCCGACTGGGGGATCCCGAGGCGTTCCCAGGCCAGGTGGGAGATATAATCTCTCCACCTAGTCCTGGGTCTTCCCCGAGGCCTCCTCCCAGCTGGACGTGCCTGGACCACCTCCCTAGGGAGGCGCCCAGGAGGCTTCCTCACCAGATGCCCGAACCACCTCAACTGGCTCCTTTCGACGCGAAGGAGCAGCGGCTCTACTCCGAGCTCCTCTCGGAGCCACGGTGCCTCTGCAAAATAACCTCGGAAGGAACTTGTTTTGGTGAAACGTACGGTCAAAAGCAGTTGTTGTCATGAGAACAGAAACCTCAGATTGGACCGATGGCCTACAGAGATCTGGGGAGCAGATAACCGGAGTTTCAAAAGTGGAAGGTGTCGGACATCCGACAGAATATCCTGCGGCTCCTGAACAATCCCGGACGTGGAACATCGTGAAATATGGACTACGCACACAGACGTGCAATAAGCTTCAAATCTGAGAGCTGGGGTTCGTACACGGATAGCTAGGGTGGGTGTAGCGCAGAGGGGAAACGGGCATTTCATTGGTTCTTTCCAAGGGGCCGAGAGCCAGGGACTCGCTCCTTTTTCAGAGCCCAGAATTTATTTATTGCTGTCAGGATGTAAAATTCATACATTTCAAACAATATATATAAAAAAAGTGTATATTGGATATTATATTGTATATTATTATAGTTACCAAGCCTGCCCATGAGGGCACGGTCACACATGACTGAATGCAGGTGATAGACCATCACCTGGACTGGTGGTGAGTGTTCATCACACTGACGGCCTGAGGAAACTAAAGAAACTGTTCTTGTGTCTGGTTGTCGTGGCGAACAGACATATTTAGCGCCTAGCAGAGAGGGGAAGCTAACAGGTTGTGTCCAGATGTGATAGAAAGTAAATACAAGTACATTTTCTAAATGTACTCCATGCTATGTTTTTTTTGTTACAGATACTATATATCAATGGTTACTGTGCACGTAAAGATTTAACAAGTGTGGGGCGCTGTCCAAGTCACACCATGACAAGTTACAACATTCAAATGATGCGTGGGTTTTAATGCACCAGGAGTAGAACACCAATTATATAATTTATACGGTAATAAGAGACTAAGAGAGGGGCTCTTCTGCACAGTGAGTAGTTTTACTATTGCTTTTAAACCTCCTCTAGCTCCTAGTTCTGGTGTTTCTGGTCCAATCTGTGTTTCTAGCACCAGACAGCTATTTTCAAACTCTCATTAAGCCACTGTAATGTGTGTGTGTGTGTGTGTGTGTGTAGTGCTTTCTCAGTTGAGGAGAAAAAGTACATGCTTGTGCATTGAGAGATTATTAGCAACAGTACAGGTGATAGCTTTCAGTTAAACCTTCTCAATAAAGTGGTTCAGACCAGTGGTTCCCAAACTTTGTCACATCAACGTCCCCTAAACTGACACAAATTAGACCACGGACCCCCATCTGATGGGACTTTGTCTCCCATCTAATAAGATTTTTTCCCAAGGTCCCCTATCTGATTAGTCTGGCTATCACCAGACCAAGACAAGCTCAATAGATCTGAGATTGAGCGTTGGTCTGGGGAGTCCGCTCTGTGTTTTCTCTGCACAAGAGGCGGGACCAACGGGCGTAGTTCAAATGACTCGGTACGCAATTGGATAATCCTTCGACCAATCAGAGCAACGATCCGGGTGACGTAGAAGCGACAGCGGCATCAACGGGTTGCTGCGCTTCGGTGGCCGCAATGTTGAATGTAAGCAAGAAGCTGCTTCTCTATCGTCGCCGTGTTAAATCAGCCAATAGCGCCGGTTAGATAAGCCAGTTTGTGATTGGTTCCTGGAAAATTGTGAACTTAAGGAGGAGAATTCAACTGGCAGGTTTCCAGACTGAGCTGCAGGGAGAAATCAAATTGCCGGCAGAGTGGGCGGGGCTTACCCAGTCTAACTATCTGATTGGATATTTGTTTTCAGTTGTTGTATTACAGAAAGTGTTTGAAACCCAGAACCAACAAGGACCAGGACCAACTGTCCAACAAGTCCTCCAAACCATACGACAATATCAGTTTCTATTACGACCCACAGAAGCGTCAAATTATCGCCCCCTAGGGGTCGCAGGAAATACTTCCTCACAGTTTGATCATGTTAGGGCACCAAAACGGCTTAATTAAGTTTAGAAACAGATTGTGGTGTGGGTTAAAACCAGATGGTCCTTCGGTTACGCCTTGAAGCAGATTGTGGTGTGGGTTAAAACCAGATGGTCCTTCGGTTACACCTGGAAGCAGATTGTGGTGTGGGTTAAAACCAGATGGTCCTTCGGTTACGCGAAGCAGATTGTGGTGTGGGTTAAAACCAGATGGTCCTTCGGTTACACCTGGAAGCAGATTGTGGTGTGGGTTAAAACCAGATGGTCCTTCGGTTACACCTGGAAGCAGATTGTGGTGTGGGTTAAAACCAGATGGTCCTTCGGTTACGCCTTGAAGCAGATTGTGGTGTGGGTTAAAACCAGATGGTCCTTCGGTTACACCTGGAAGCAGATTGTGGTGTGGGTTAAAACCAGATGGTCCTTCGGTTACACCTGGAAGCAGATTGTGGTGTGGGTTAAAACCAGATGGTCCTTCGGTTACACCTGGAAGCAGATTGTGGTGTGGGTTAAAACCAGATGGTCCTTCGGTTACACCTGGAAGCAGATTGTGGTGTGGGTTAAAACCAGATGGTCCTTCGGTTACGCCTTGAAGCAGATTGTGGTGTGGGTTAAAACCAGATGGTCCTTCGGTTACACCTGGAAGCAGATTGTGGTGTGGGTTAAAACCAGATGGTCCTTCGGTTACGCGTTGAAGCAGATTGTGGTGTGGGTTAAAACCAGATGGTCCTTTGGTTACACCTGGAAGCAGATTGTGGTGTGGGTTAAAACCAGATGGTCCTTCGGTTACACCTGGAAGCAGATTGTGGTGTGGGTTAAAACCAGATGGTCCTTCGGTTACGCCTTGAAGCAGATTGTGGTGTGGGTTAAAACCAGATGGTCCTTCGGTTACGTTGAAGCAGATTGTGGTGTGGGTTAAAACCAGATGGTCCTTCGGTTACACCTGGAAGCAGATTGTGGTGTGGGTTAAAACCAGATGGTCCTTCGGTTACACCTGGAAGCAGATTGTGGTGTGGGTTAAAACCAGATGGTCCTTCGGTTACACCTGGAAGCAGATTGTGGTGTGGGTTAAAACCAGATGGTCCTTCGGTTACGCGTTGAAGCAGATTGTGGTGTGGGTTAAAACCAGATGGTCCTTCGGTTACACCTGGAAGCAGAACCTGACGTTGCTCCGTTTTGTTCCGTAAAGTTAAAAAAAAATCTTTTCTTTTCAAATGGAACTGGTCTCCTGTGTTTGACCCATCCAGCACCCCAACCTACCCTTTATATGCAGAAATCTGGCTCTAATTATGGGTAGGAATCACCAGGGGCCTCCCGATACAATATCATCACAATACTTAGCCGGGCTGAAGTACTCAAGTCCTGTTTGGACTCAAGACCGTTTTTCTATTGTCTCGGACTTGTCTCGGACCCGCTAGTATTTGGACTTGGACTTGTCTCAGCATCTGGTCTTGCCAGATATGGCTTTTGGTCTCGACCGAGTCCAGGTGTCTTTTATTATGTTGATGATAATATTGGAGGGAAAGTGAAACCCAAAATGATTGTCTTGATACTGTCATGCATAAGACCTTTTCTTCTGTCCTGGACTCGGTCTTGACTCGGACTCAAACCTCTTTGGACTCGGCCTTGACTCGGACTCAAACCTCTTTGGACTCGGTCTTGACTCGGACTCTAACCTCTTTGGACTCGGTCTTGACTCGGATTCGACCCTCTTTTGACTCGGTCTTGTCTTGGACTCGAACCTCTTTGGACTCGGTCTTGTCTTGGACTTGACTAAGGTGGTCTTGACTACACCCCTGATACTTGTGTCATTGATACAATATAATTGCGATTTTAAAACATATTCTGCGATATACTGCAATTTTATCATTTATTCCCAATTTCAAATGACGTATATATATATATATATATATATATATATATATATATATATATATATATATATATATATATATGATAATAGATCGATACTTGGCGCCTGTGTATCGATACAACATTGCCACAGAATATATCGTGATATGATGCTGTATCGATTCCCCCCCCACCCCTAGCTTACTTCCTGCTCTGCTCCCGTCATAACTATTACAGCCAGAGAGCGTCAATATTGTAAAAATTGGCCGTTTATCTGTATATTTTTGGGTGGAGGACTGTCTTATCCCTCATGTTGTCCTCATGTTGTCCTCATGTTGTCCTATATCAATGTTCTTTTTAACTCCCCAAAATAACATGATTGATTCCACACAACGCTCTTTGCCAAGTACAAATCTCTACTTTCATTAATTTTGGGGCGTCTTATTCAATTTTATAGCATTTGAAACCAAATTGAAGTGTTTTTGAAATAGTATTGAGAGTAAAAGTTGACATATTCCAGTCTGTGATTATCATCAACATCCATTCCTTTAATTTTAGTCTCAATAATTCCTAAAACATTAGGTATAATTTCCTATAAATGAGGTTTATTGACCATAAATTCCAAAAATAACTGTAAACTAGAGTTAAAAAGTTAGTGTTACGTAGTGTTAGACGTAAAAAAAGTGACAAACGATGAAAAAAGTGTTGGGAAAAAGGGACAAAAACGTAAGAAAGTTAAAAACACCGATAACAAGCGTCAACAAAAGTGATTTTTCAATTTTGATGGGAAGACCACACGAGGGTTAAGGGTGCAATTATATTGAAAAAAACGATTCCCCTTATTACTAGGGACCTCCCGAACCCCATAAAGGACCCCAACTTGGAAAACCAATGGTTAAGATAATCTGTTACACACAGTCTGATGCCTGGCGGCTAATTCTTCCACCTTCCACCTTTTATTTCTGGACTCTTTACAGTGCATACAGCATTTCTCTGTAGTAAATGAAGGGTTAAAGCTGCAGGCCTGGCACTAAAGCACAACCCAAACCACATCTTTACGACTGTGTGCTACTGCTTCTGGATGCACTGTTTTGCGTTTCTGTCACCTCAGACTAATTATTCAACTGCAGCACAATCCCACATTCAGAGCAGAGCCGAGACCAGGGCCTGGGGTTTTTTAACTGGAAACACGTGAGGCTTAATGTAGCTGAGGCATGAAATGACACGACACGGAGCAGTGGTAACGGCACGGCTGCAGACAAAGACAAAACGACAGCGGTAAACCTCACCATGCAAGACGACCCTGGCTCACATGTCGGGCACCACATGTACGAGAATCCACAAATGAGACATTCGGATCCGGTGTGTTTATAGTTCCAGGAGCAGGAGACGGACACGTCACAGCGCTCTGCTTCGCCGAGCTGAGTGAAGCTGGCCGAGGAGGCGACTCTGCATCTGATGGCCTTTTGTTTTTTCTCCAAATAGATTCCCCAGTGCATCGATTTCCGCCTGGTGGCCCTCAAGATTTCTCAAATGCCTGCTTCTGATCCGGCCTTAATGTGTTGTTAATGCATGAGGGAGGCTGAGGTGCCTTTAAGTGTGAAATATGGGACTGTGAGCTGTTGTCAGCGCTATATGAACCAGCCCACCTCACAAACCAGCCCACCTCACAAACCACACTGTGCTACCAGAGCCAACCCTTGTTAGTATTTCACAATGGCGGCCATTTCAGTCTCAGCTGTCTTTCAATGCTCTTTTTTTTTTTTTCTTCCTTCATTTCACTGACAATTCATAAAGCATCCATTATGTGTCCCAGACAGCTGAAATGGCTTTTTTTTTTTTTTTCTTCCTACCCAACTCCTGTAAAAAGGAATTTTAATTAACAGTAAAAACCGTGCAACGACTTGGAAAGGCAGTAATGAAGTTTTTTTTACGCAACGTGCAATTTACGGCGTGTGCTTCGGGTGTTTGGATGATATAATCCTGGCGGCTGGTTTACATCCAGACACGAGCACAACAGAAGCACCTTTGTTTGTCGGCGACGCGCCAGAGGACAAATGAAGAGACCGTTGGGGAACAATTGAGCAGATGCAAAGCATTGTGGGTTCGCTGTCTTATCGCTGCTGCCGGCTGAACGGGATCGGAAGTTGAAAGAGCGTCTCTGCTGAGTCGAGACAAATGTAGCTCGACCTAAATTCTTTCAGGAAGACCTAATTCAATCAATGCGCTCTTCCTAAATGGAATCAGCTGGTGGACGCATTCACCTTCCTGCTTAACCAATCAGAATTATGCACAAATTGCAAGGGCAAAGAGTCAGACCTCTGCTTTAAAATCTGTTTCTCCCTTTGCTATTCAATTCAATTTTATTCATAGTATCAATTCATAACAAGAGTTATCTGGAGAGCCTTTACAGATAGAGCAGGTCTAGACCACACTCCATAATTTACAAGGACCCAACAGTTCTAGTAGTTCCCTCCAGAGCAAGCAACAGTGGGACAGTGGCGAGGAAAAACTTCCTTTTAGGAAGAAACCTCGGACAGACCCAGACCCAGACCCAGACCCAGACCCAGGCTCTTGGTAGGCGGTGTCTGACGACCGGTTGGGGTTAGAATGAATGCTATTAGCTGTCGTTGCAGGCAGAGAGTGCAACCCTCCACCCCCCCTTCCACCTCCAGTCCTCTTCTCCAGCTGACCGGTCCGGAGCCTCCTTCGGTCTGGGGGTCTGATGGATCTCTACCCCTATATATAGATATATGAAATATTCGTATAGCGATTGAGTCTAACCGCCAAAGACTTTGCACATTATATTGAGTTGTATAATAAACTTAATTTGCATGTCTGCAGACTGGTAGCTCAGGTTGTAGGGAGATGGGTTGGGAACCGGAGCGGTTGTGGTTCAAGTCCCCGTTTGAATGTGGACTGGTAGCTGGAGAGGGGCCAATTCACCTCCTGGGCACTGCCAAGGTGCTTTTGAGCAAGGCACCGAACCCCCCAATGTATGATGTACCGATGCCGTATTGGATGGAAAATATCACGAAGAGGTGAACGAAAGGACATATTTTCAGTCTGGCTTGATCACAAGTGCCAAACGTATGCTTCTGAATGTAAACACACGTTCCACTTTCCCTTTGGATGTCTATAAATATGAATAAAAGAGTCCCCCCCCCCCGGGTCCTCTGTTTCCATTGGGACTGGCTGCACCAGTAGAGCAGTCTGAGGTTCTCCTTCTTACTCCTCTGCCGTTGCTTCCTGCGGTCTGCGATTGTCTTCACATTGTTTCAAAGAACCCCCGAGAGAGTGAGGGAATGATTTGGTGGAGGTGCGTGATGGTGTGTGTGTGTGTGTGTGGGAGGGGGGGGCATGCATCAGAGAAACATCAGAGAAATCCTTCAATGATGCCATGTTTCATCCCGCAAAGCACTCACTCACTCACTCACTCACTCACTCACTCTCACACTCACTCACTCACTTTCACTCTCACACTCACTCACTCAACTCACTCACTTACTCCCTCTCACTCACTCTCTCACTCACTCACTCACTCACTCACTTTCACACTTTCACACTTTCACTCACTCACTCACTCACTCACTCATTCCCTCACTCACTCACTCACTCACTTTCACACTTTCACTCACTCAATCACTCACTCACTTACTCCCTCTCACTCACTTTCACAGTTTCACTCACTCACTCACTCACTCACTCACTCACTCACTTTCACTCACTCACTCACTCACTCACTCACTCACTCACTCACTCACTTTCACACTTTCACTCACTCACTCACTCACTCACTCACTCACTCTCACTCACTTTCACACTTTCACTCACACACTCACTCACTTACTCACTCACTTTCACACTTTCACTCACTCACTCACTCACTCACTCACTCACTCACTCACTCACTTTCACTCACTCACTCACTTTCACACTTTCATTCACTCACTCACTTTCACTCACTCACTCACTCACTCACTCACTCACTCACTCACTCACTCATTCTCACTCACTCACTCACTCACTTTCACACTTTCACTCACTCACTCACTCACTCACTTTCACACTTTCACTCACTCACTCACTCACTCACTCACTCTCACTCACTTTCACACTTTCACTCACACACTCACTCACTTACTCACTCACTTTCACACTTTCACTCACTCACTCACTCACTCACTTTCACTCACTCACTCACTTTCACACTTTCACTCACTCACTCACTTTCACACTTTCACTCACTCACTCACTCACTCACTCACTCACTCACTCACTCACTCATTCTCACACTCACTCACTCACTTTCACTCTCACACTCACTCACTCAACTCACTCACTCACTTACACTCATTCTCTCATTTTCTCACACTTTCTCTCACATTCACTCACTCACTCACTCACTCACTCACTCACTCACTCACTCACTCACTCACTCACTCACTCACTCACTCACTCACTCACATTCACTCACTCACTCACTCTCACACATTCTCTCTCTCTTTCTCTCACACTCACTCACTCACTCACTCACTCACTCACTCACTCACTCACTCACTCACTCACTCACGGGCAGACACCTGCAGCTCCCTGCAGAGCAGCTGAGCAACTCTGGGATGCCTGGAGACGCCGATGGTTAGAAAGATTGATACAAAGAACAAAATGGCCGTTATATACGGCTTTGTACAACTGTTACAGCAACGAGGGGAGTTGAGGACACTGAATCCAGGACACCACAGCAATGTGTGTGTGTGTGTGTGTGTGTGTCGTGCTTTTAAAGCTTTGTTTGGCTCTCTTTTGTATTATTTTTATTCATTTCTTTTAATTTATTCCCCCGGTACATTTGTATTTCTCAGAATAATTGCAGATACCAGTTGAGCATGGTAATGGTGAGCACAGAGCTCTCACATTAGCAAAATGTAAGACAACAAGTAACATAAAGAAAACAAAAAGAGCAGCTAAGGACACAATGCACGTCTGATTAAAAAGTCCACTTTTCTCCGCCTGTAAGTTTATTTTCACTGCTGCTTTTTCGACTCGACCTCGAGAGAATGGGATGTACAGAGAGGGAGGAAGAAGTGGGGAAGAAGTGAGGACGAAGTGGGGAAGAAGTGGGGAAGAAGTGAGGAAGTAGTGGGGAAGAAGTGAGGAAGAAGTGAGGAAGAAGTGAGGAAGTAGTGGGGAAGAAGTGAGGAAGAAGTGGGGAAGAAGTAAGGAAGAAGTGGGGAAGAAGTGGGGAAGAAGTGAGGAAGTAGTGGGGAAGAAGTGAGGAAGAAGTGGGGAAGAAGTGGGGAAGAAGTGGGGAAGAAGTGAGGAAGAAGTGGGGAAGAAGTGGGGAAGAAGTGGGGAAGAAGTGGGGAAGAAATGAGGAAGAAGTGGGGAAGAAGTGAAGTGGGGAAGAAATGAGGAAGAAGTGGGGAAGAAGTGAAGTGAGGAAGAAGTGAGGAAGAAGTGGGGAAGAAGTGAGGAAGAAGTGGGGAAGAAGTGGGGAAGAAGTGGGGAAGAAGTGAGGAAGAAGTGGGGAAGAAGTGGGGAAGAAATGAGGAAGAAGTGGGGAAGAAGTGAAGTGGGGAAGAAGTGGGGAAGAAGTGGGGAAGAAGTGGGGAAGAAGTGGGGAAGAAGTGAGGAAGAAGTGAGGAAGAAGTGGGGAAGAAGTGGGGAAGAAATGAGGAAGAAGTGAAGTGGGGAAGAAGTGAGGAAGAAGTGGGGAAGAAGTGAGGAAGTAGTGGGGAAGAAGTGGGGAAGAAGTGGGGAAGAAGTGGGGAAGAAGTAGGGAAGAAGTGGGGAAGAAGTGAGGAAGAAGTGGGGAAGAAGTGGGGAAGAAGTGGGGAAGAAGTGAGGAAGAAGTGGGGAAGAAGTGTGGAAGAAGTGGGCAAGAAGTGGGGAAGAAATGAGGAAGAAGTGGGGAAGAAGTGAAGTGGGGAAGAAGTGGGGAAGAAGTGAGGAAGAAGTGGGGAAGAAGTGGGGAAGAAGTGAGGAAGTAGTGGGGAAGAAGTGGGGAAGAAGTGAGGAAGAAGTGGGGAAGAAGTAGGGAAGAAGTGGGGAAGAAGTGAGGAAGAAGTGGGGAAGAAATGAGGAAGAGGTGGGGAAGAAGTGGGGAAGAAGTGGGGAAGAAGTGAAGTGGGGAAGAACTGAAGTGGGGAAGAAGTGGGGAAGAAGTGGGGAAGAAGTAGGGAAGAAGTGGGGAAGAAGTGGGGAAGAAGTGAGGAAGAAGTGGGGAAGAAGTGAGGAAGAAGTGAGGAAGAAGTGGGGAAGAAGTGGGGAAGAAGTGGGGAAGAAGTGAGGAAGAAGTAGGGAAGAAGTGAGGAAGAAGTGGGGAAGAAGTGAGGAAGAAGTAAGGAAGAAGTGAGGAAGAAGTGAGGAAGAAGTAAGGAAGAAGTGGGGAAGAAGTGAGGAAGAAGTGGGGAAGAAGTGAGGAAGAAGTGGGGAAGAAGTGGGGAAGAAGTGGGGAAGAAATGAGGAAGAAGTGGGGAAGAAGTGAAGTGAGGAAGAAGTGGGGAAGAAGTGGGGAAGAAATGAGGAAGAAGTGGGGAAGAAGTGAAGTGAGGAAGAAGTGGGGAAGAAGTGGGGAAGAAGTGGGGAAGAAGTAGGGAAGAAGTGAGGAAGAAGTGGGGAAGAAGTGGGGAAGAAATGAGGAAGAAGTGGGGAAGAAGTGAAGTGGGGAAGAAGTGGGGAAGAAGTGAGGAAGAAGTGGGGAAGACGTGGGGAAGAAGTGGGGAAGAAGTAAGGAAGAAGTGGGGAAGAAGTGAGAAAGAAGTGGGGAAGAAGTGAGGAAGAAGTGAGGAAGAAGTAAGGAAGAAGTGGGGAAGAAGTGGGGAAGAAGTGAGGAAGAAGTGAGGAAGAAGTAAGGAAGAAGTGGGGAAGAAGTAGGGAAGAAGTGAGGAAGAAGTAAGGAAGAAGTGGGGAAGAAGTGAGGAAGAAGTGGGGAAGAAGTAAGGAAGAAGTGGGGAAGAAGTGGGGAAGAAGTGAGGAAGAAGTGGGGAAGAAGTGAGGAAGAAGTAAGGAAGAAGTAAGGAAGAAGTGGGGAAGAAGTGAGGAAGAAGTAAGGAAGAAGTGGGGAAGAAGTGAGGAAGAAGTAAGGAAGAAGTGAGGAAGAAGTGAGGAAGAAGTAAGGAAGAAGTGGGGAAGAAGTAGGGAAGAAGTGAGGAAGAAGTAAGGAAGAAGTGGGGAAGAAGTGAGGAAGAAGTGGGGAAGAAGTGGGGAAGAAGTGGGGAAGAAGTGGGGAAGAAGTGGGTGTTAAGGGACTTGTGCGTCTGTTTTACACGGTTCATACGGTACCTGAGGGGAAAGGTGGGTCACAGGTCACATCTTCTGCTGAACGAGGCCGTTCACTTTGACTCGGCTCATTAACTCCATCACAAGGACTTTTTTTTTTTTAACTTTTATTCCTTTTTTTTTAATATATATTCATACAGCCATGAAATATTCCATTAAATATTCATACGGCCATGAAATTCACGAGCCAATCACAGCTTTACATCTCTTCTTTAAATCTGTTTCTCTCTCTGCTGCGGTCAGCTGTCAGAGTGCAACCCCCCACCTTCCACCTCCATCACTGGGTGCTAGAGAAGACTCTCAGACACCACAATACTGCACAATTGGTCTATTTACATGTTATCATACTGTTTCAACAGTTGCACATTTTTATATTCCCAACGTGTATATATTCAAATATTTGTTCTTGTATTTTATCCTATTATTATTTCATGTATATTGTATCCTAGTATTTCATTTATATTTATATTCTGTGCTGTGTGACTGATTTTGCTGCTGCAACACTGTACTTTCTCATTTTATTGGGATATCTATCTATCTATCTATCTATCTATCTATCTATCTATCTATCTATCTATCTATCTATCTATCTATCTATCTATCTAACTATCTAACTAACTAACTAACTAACTAACTAACTAACTAACTCTCTCTCTCTCTGTCTATCTTTCTCTCTCTCTCTCTCTCTGTCTATCTATCTCTATCTCTCTCTCTATCTGTCTATCCCTATATCTCTCTCTATCTCTTTCCAGTCTTTGTCACCCATAGCACCCTGGGTCCTCCTCCGGCAGACTCCGTTGACTCCTTCCAGTCCCCAGTGTCTAGACTCCATGAGGGGGGGTGTATGTCCTGTTCCTCTACCCCTTTACAAAATGATTTTACAAAGATAGAGTCTGATCTCCAAAGACTCTGTACATTACATTATGCGTATGTTCAATAAACCTTATCTGCAACAAAGTCTCTCTTGATTGAATTGCTGCTGTTACAAAGCCTTGCTAAAGGGGGACGAGTCAGCAGTATGTGAAAGAGGATTTTTCCCATTTGGTTTCAGGCTTTGAATCTATTCTGAATGCAAACAAGGTTGAGCTCAACTCTTCATTAATAGATTGTTTTGGTCACTTGGGGGCAGAAAAACTCTGCAACAAGCTGGCAGACGCAGCCCTCATCACCTTTTTAATGTCCTTATGGCTGATAAAGCAGACTTTTGTCTCTTTCCACACCCAGCGGACACAGAGCAACGTTATCATTTGATGTAATAGGCCTAACTCAAGGTCCACTTATTAGCTTTTATATATAATTTTTTTTACATTTTGCTTACATTATATGTATTGGTTTATACACCTAATGTGCCTGAGTAGACAAGTTGCCCCCCCTCCTGCCTCTTTTCTGCCTTTTGCTCTCATGCCCAGTATAACATCCGTTAGTTTTATGTATATGCACATATATATACCTTGTGTATCTGTGTCTGTATGTACAGTGGTGCTCAAAAGTTTACATACACATGCTTAAGTTGACTAAAAGATCATGTTTGGAAATTTATTTTAATACCTAAAAATGAGGTAAAATCCACCTTAAGGACACCATTTTTTTGTGAATGAATAACGTATTGTAAATAAATAAATGTTACAGGTCATAAGTATACCTCATGTTAAATTCCCATAGAGGCAGGCAGATTTATTATTAAAGGCCAGTTATTTCTGGATTCAGGATATTATGCATCCTGATAAAGTTCCCTTGGCCTTTAGAATTAAAATAGCCCCACATCATCACATACTCTTCACCATGCTTAGAGATAGGCATGGTTTTATTTCAGTTAGACTAATACCTGGTTTGATTTGCATTGAGAGATGATTTTATAGAAAGTATCCCATGCCTATCTCTAAGCATGGTGAAGAGTATGTGATGATGTGGGGCTATTTTAATTCTAAAGGCCAAGGGAACTTTATCAGGATGCATAATATCCTGAATCCAGGAAATAACTGGCCTTTAATAAAAAATCTGCCTGCCTCTATGGGAATTTAACATAGGGGTATGTATACTTATGACCCCTGTATTTTAAATAAGAACATTTATTTATTTACAATACGTTATTCATTCACAAAGAAAATTGGTGTCCTTAAAGGTTGGATTTTACCTCATTTTTTAATTTAGGTATTAAAATAAATTTCCAAAACATGATTTTTTTATTCCTCTTTTTAGTCAACTTAAGCATGTGTATGTAAACTTTTGAGCACCACTGTAAGTTAACAGTCTGTATGTATATGGATGTATGTATATTGTGTATGGATGTACAGTATGTATATTATGTGCATGTGTGGGTGTGCATGTATACAGTATATGTGTACATTTATAGGGGGAGGGGGGCCTTCCCGTCACAATTTAACTACTCCTTTATGGTTTTGGTTGCGTCTGTTCCATTACTAGTACTCTTTTGGATAAATATTGATGTTTGTACTTGCTTATCTGGACATTTCTTACATTGCCACCTTGTTTAACATAAGGTGCTACTGGTGCAATGTACAGTTTATGATACTTTTCCTGAAAAAATGAAATAAGTAAACCCAAATCATTCTTTAAGACAGATTAACTGGGTAACTCTTGGCCAAGAAAGCTAGAGATGTCAGCGTAATGGATGGTTGGAGCAACTTTGTGTCTGAGTCTATTTGTGCCATGATTCCTGGTAACATTTGAAGGTGTCAATCCGTGGGCGGGGTGCAAAATACTTTTCATATGCATCAATTTCTATGAGAAGATGTTTTTGAATGCGTCAGTGTGTGTGTGTGTGTGTGTGTGTATATATATGTATGTATGTTATTGTTTGTGTGAGTCTGAGCCAGGCGGTGGGAGTGCGTGAGTGTTCGGTGTCAGTGAGTTCAGAGCTAAAAGTGACGCGAAAAGGCGATGCGAGGATGCAGGTCTGAAGTTATATAATGTTCATGCGAGCCTCAAGCTGCATCTATAAATGTAATCATCAGTTGTACAGTATCTAATTTCAACACACTGTAACTGGGTGATTGACAGCTCCCACAGCGAAAAAAAGTACACAGTACTTTTACCATTTCTGTGACACACAAAATCACACTTCTACTTGTGGTATTATTCCATGCTGATAGTTTTGGTTTTGTTTGTCCAGGTTTAAAGATATCTCTCTCTGAGGTTTCTGCCTCCATTCCAACCACAACTTTACTCCAGCAGCAAAATGTCAGCAATGTAAGCATCCATCTGTTCAATCCAGATCCACTCCGATCTCAGATACAAAAGGCCACGGAAAGGACAGGCAGTTTCTGAGAAAGTGGTTTTCAAGTCAGCTCCATTAGCAACAGGCTTCGGGCCTCATTGTCAAATATCCAATAACGTTTTTTCCTTGTTCCATAGTCATAAGAACAGTCTACGTCAGATTCATGAAGTAACGTTAAATCGCATATGTGTACTTTTAATGATGAATCCCATTGTCCTTGGAAATTCAAAGCACGTGCCAGTTAGTGTCCTAGTTAGTGAAGGGACGCCCAGGGTGTGATTTGGGAAAAATAGGAGGGGGGTGGAGTTGATTATGCAAAAGAAATCAAAACATGCAAGAATTAAATCCCCCTTTCAATACCATGAATATAGTGCCACTCAGCCTACCATGCCAAAACACTTATTAATACAGTGGGAGAAACCATCGTCATTTCCACAATATGTTTCTTAAACTAGTTGTTTTGGTGCCTAAATGTAACTGTCATTGCTGCATGACGCTCACTTTTTCTGGCTAAAGTCCACTACCACGGCTCCTGAAAGGAGCGCCACCTGGCGATGCCTGTAGCCGGCTCACAGTCACCTATTGGCGGTTAAACAGCTGGAGCTCTGTAGTGGCTGAATACAACCAGCAACTGATTTTAGAAGGATTTTATCGCTCAATGGCACTGTAGACTGTGCACGTTACAGCGCTTTACTTAAAATACTTCTATTTTAGGTATATAACACTCACATGTCCACATCTGAGTTTTATTCCAGGTCAAAGGTCCAGAACAATTGGCAGTGAAAAAAAAACATCCGGCCCGTTTTTTTTTAGCTTTATAGTCAGCTTCATAGTTTAGATGCAAACATGATATCCACGTAATCTACAGTGGTGCTCAAAGGTTTACATACACATGCTTAAGTTGACTAAAAGAGGAATAAAAACATGTTTTGGAATACCTAAATTAAAATGAGGTAAAATCCCTTTAAGGACACCAATTTTCTTTGTGAATGAATAACATTGTAAATAAATAAATGTTCTTATTTAAAATACAGGGGTCATAAGTATACATACCCCTATGTTAAATTCCCATAGAGGCAGGCAGATTTTTATTATTAAAGGCCAGTTATTTCCTGGATTCAGGATATTATGCATCCTGATAAAGTTCCCTTGGCCTTTAGAATTAAAATAGCCCCACATCGTCACATACTCTTCATCATGCTTAGAGATAGGCATGGTTTTATTTCAGTTAGACTAATACCTGGTTTGATTTGCATTGAGAGATGATTTTATAGAAAGTATCCCATGCCTATCTCTAAGCATGGTGAAGAGTATGTGATGATGTGGGGCTATTTTAATTCTAAAGGCCAAGGGAACTTTATCAGGATGCATAATATCCTGAATCCAGGAAATAACTGGCCTTTAATAATAAAAATCTGCCTGCCTCTATGGGAATTTAACATAGGGGTATGTATACTTATGACCCCTGTATTTTAAATAAGAACATTTATTTATTTACAATACGTTATTCATTCACAAAGAAAATTGGTGTCCTTAAAGGTTGGATTTTACCTCATTTTTTAATTTAGGTATTAAAATAAATTTCCAAAACATGATTTTTTTATTCCTCTTTTTAGTCAACTTAAGCATGTGTATGTAAACTTTTGAGCACCACTGTATGTGAGGAAATTTAATGACACTGTACTCCCAGCACCAGCAGCCCCCCCCCCCTCTCCAAACCCATGCAGGAGCTCATTTTTACTGGAAGCTCTGGTCTTAAATCCTGCCGTCAGCCGCGGACACCGAATCTGGCAAGACTCATTTCATCATCATTTCCCCTCTATTTTACACACACACACACACACACACACACACACACACACACACACACACCTGAGTCTTTCCTTGACACCTTGTATGAGGAAATATGAGCTTAGAAAATGCCATTGTCGTGCTATACATACATACATACATACATACATACATACATACATACATACATACATACATACATACATACATACATACATACATACATGCATACATACATACATACATACAACTTTCCCAGAAAGGCAACACAATAGTAGTATAATTATGTTGAATCCCTGTCGGTGGCCTGGTGCAACCCAGTAATCCTCCCATTCTGGCTGCAGTTCCTGACTTTCTGCCACAGATCCTCTCAGAGCAGAGAACAGGAATATCAATAACCGAGGGGATTCAGCAGGCATCTGTCCTCCGCTCTGACACTGATTCGCCAATACCTGCCATGCGAATGAGGTCTGTGCAAGTACGGCGTCCATTGAGCCCCTGTGCATGCTTGATACCCTGTAGCTGCGATAGATTAAAATGCATTGATTATGTGTTATCTATAGGTACTGTGTGATGCATTCGAAATGGTTGAGAAAAGACATTGTGCTAGGACAAACACTGGGGACATTTTGCAGCCCAAAACATGAATTCCAACAGCAATGTGATGGAGCAGAGATGTGCGACTAGCCTGGCTCCGCCCTCCTATATGTACTTCTGCTCAATTTTCATTTTCCTTCAGTACTACGTCTGGATTTGCAGTATATTCTTGGGTTTTTCTCCGGTTACATTTTTACCGGTCCAGTCAGAAAACAGAGGGAGTGGCTGAGAACGATGACGTTGAGGTCGTGCGGTAGTTTGAGTTGTAGTTCAGTAATGGCGGCCGGGAAAGATGAAAGCGAAGCCATTCGGTCCGTTGTAGCAACGCTGCAGAATATCCAGAAGTTAAAGCCCGTACCAGAGTGATAGACCAGAGTCTGGTAGGACCGGGCTAATTGACCAGAGTCTGGTAGGACCGGGCTAATGTACCAGAGTCTGGTAGGACCGAGCTAATGTACCAGAGTCTGGTAGGACCGGGCTAATGGACCAGAGTCTGGTAGGACCGGGCGAATGGACCAGAGTCTGGTAGGACCGGGCTAATGTACCAGAGTCTGGTAGGACCGAGCTAATGTACCAGAGTCTGGTAGGACCGAGCTAATGGACCAGAGTCTGGTAGGACCGGGCTAATGGACCAGAGTCTGGTAGGACCGAGCTAATGGACCAGAGTCTGGTAGGACCGAGCTAATGGACCAGAGTCTGGTAGGACCGGGCTAATGGACCAGAGTCTGGTAGGACCGAGCTAATGGACCAGAGTCTGGTAGGACCAGGCTAATGGACCAGAGTCTGGTAGGACCGAGCTAATGTACCAGAGTCTGGTAGGACCAGGCTAATGGACCAGAGTCTGGTAGGACCGAGCGTCTGGTAGGACCGGGCTAACGGACCAGAGTCTGGTAGGACCGGGCTAAAGGACCAGAGTCTAGTTGGACCGGGCTAATGTGCGACACTCTCAAGGCCAAAAATTAAAGATTTAGGTGCTCCCTACCACATTTTTAAGGGTTACCCTGTAGGTTGATGAGTAGAAAGCAACACACACGACAGTTACTGTCTCCTTTTGTGGTGGGGGGGAATTCCTTCCCCCGGAGATCCACATCCAAAGAAAAAAGTACGAGAATTCGTGCACGTTTTTCACCTCTGCATTGGTTTATTTGGTTGGTCGACATGCCGATCACGTGTCCCTTTCTGAAGGCAGGTAGTCCTTGTGACCAAAATGCCAGACCTTCCTCCACAGCGCTGCGGAGGAGGGTCTGACTACAGGATTCTGGGATGGGAGGCAAACCTGGTGTGGTTTATTGGCATTTCTTTGAACCAATCACAATCATCTTGGGCTAAAGTCTTTAAGTCTTTTATTTATTTATATTTCTATACAAAAATTGTTTTTTTTCCCTCTTTCATTCACTTTAAGGGTTAAAGTTGAATTAGATGTTGTTAAAAAAAAGAAGAAAGAATGTAATGTGCCAACAGGGAATGCTATGAATGAATGAAATGTTTTGACTTTATTTAAAAGGTTTTGGCTGGGCCAAAAATAACACAGGCAGAAGTCACTCCATGTGTCACACACACACACACACACACACACACACACACACACACACACACACACACACACACCGGAAGAGATGGATCTTGGCAGCTTTGCTCAGTGGAAAATAGTTTTAACCTTCCCAAAAGGCATTTCTGCATTTTAACCTCACCATCCTCTGTTTTATCTCTTTGGCTTCTTCCTTTTCTTCCTTTCTCTCTTTTCTTCTTTCTTCATCTTTTTGTACAAATTTATTTTAACATCACAAATCCATCATGTCATCTAGTCTACAATTCGTTGCTCTCTTTTCTTTTCTTTTCTTTCCCTACACGTCTCTTATAAACAAAGAGGATTCTGGCTCATGTCTATTTCACTCTGGTTAGTATGACCGCCCACGCACACATGCACGCACACATGCACATGCACATGCACATGCACATGCACATGCACGGGCGTTCAGGTATTACAAACATGTCAGTGAAGAGGAAGTTAAATGCATCCATCTCCCAGCAGCATGCTGGTTCACTTCCTGTGTGTTTAGCTGTGAACTGCTTGTGGGCTCAGAGAGTCTGCTGGGTTATCTGCAGACTACAGGGCAGCTGTGCTTTAAGTTATTATGTAATTTAATAAATATTCACTTGGTATTAATTCTAGAGTCATTCATAGATACTCATTCATGGATTTCCGGGTAAATACATATGTACAATACACAGCGGGGGAACAACAAAATGATCAGGGATCACTGTAAAACATGCAAGAAAGAAGAAAATATGCTGCAAACTGAGCTAATGTTCTTATAAATGAGTTTGAAAAAAATTAAAATACGACGATTGTGCCGAAAGCAATTGAGATAAACTGTAAAACTATACCAACTGTTTTGTAGGGATGCGCCCTGTCATGAACTGTGACCCCTCTGTGCACACTCTCCTGCCATTCAAAGTGGGACTGCTCACATGAGCAGCCGGGCGTACAGTCCCAGGAGGAGAAGTCGGACTGCCAGTACGACTAATGACTACCAGTTGACTGATTCTTTTCTGCAGACAGACAGACACAGGCATCTGTATTCAGTGGACAATGAGCTGAGTGACTGTCCTCTGTGTTGGGACCACGTGAGTCTCAGCTGTCGCCAGCTTGGGCTGAGCTGCGAGTTTTTAAAAAAAAAAGAAGGAAAAAACGGCCAGCTGGCGATCTTCTTACTTTCTCAACTGATTTTCCAGCCTAATGGCTGAAGGGAAAACAGAGAGGACGTAAGTAAGTATGTGGCGAAGCAGATGAGCCAGGATTCACAGTCAGGAACTCCTTTTCACTTTCCCCAGAATGAGCGCCAACATGTGACGAACCCGATTAGTTGCACCTTTTTTCATCAAGCTCATGTTATTTGTGTGGTAAACCGAACATAAACAAAGAGAGTTCATGCAGAATGCTTACTGTAATGTTAGATTCTGGGAAAAGTCCTTCTGGCAGGGCTTCTGGCCAAGAACCTTCAGCCACCAAGGTTTTTGTAAAGATATACATGTAATCATCACGCTGTAGTCAGTGAACAACAATTTACACTCTGGCAATTTGGGACTTGGTTACACTGAACCGTCTAAGTCTGGAAACTGGAAAACGGCAGGCACTGTTTAGGGCCTTTATTACATAGGACATAGGAATATGTGAAGTGAGAGAGAGGGAGAGGGAGAGGGAGAGGGAGAGGGAGAGAGAGAGAGAGAGAGAGAGAGAGAGAGAGAGAGGAGGAATGATATGCAGCCGTTGCGCATGGGGCAAACAGCAGTCAAAAAAAACAAAAAACTGACAGGTGATTGGATGAACAACCTGTCGATTACGTCCGCCATTGTTGTTTTGAACAAAGAGTCATGGCCGACACACACACACACACACACACACACACACACACACACACACACACACACCTCTAAGCCACGCCCATACCTGCTGCATAGCCAGTGTCGGTACACGATCCGTCCTGCATGCACGATCCGTCCTGCCCATGTGCAATATGTTCGCGCATGCGCGGATGATTTACGACACTGCACGATCTGTTCCCATAGACAGTTAAAGAAAGTCTGTTTGCCTCCACCGGAAAGCTAACATTAGCTTAGCTAACAGCTAATTTGGCTAACCGCTAGCTGAGACAGCATGTATCAGACCCTCAAAAGTTAAAATAACCGTTTGAATATATAACAGCTGTTACGTCAGTTCTACGTTACGTTGTGCTCATTTAAAACACAATCACTCAATACTTGTCTTTATTATTACTGTAAAGTCTTAATTTAGCTGTTAGCAGCTTTTCCTGCTGCTTAGTTTGAGTAACGTTATTTTAGGCTGAATCAAGCTGTTAGCTAGCGGTTAGCTGAATTAGCTGTTAGTTAAAGTAACGTCGTTAGCTTTCCCGTGGAGGCTAACTGCAACTTTTTGCAATTTAGGAATGCAAATTTGTTTTTATTTGTACTTTTTGATGATTTTGTGCAATTTCATTTATTTGTGATGTAAATGCTTTGTGTGACTTTTTAACCCTTGTGTTGTCCTCGGGGTCAAATTGACCCGTTTTAAAGTGTTTTATATCAGAAATATGGATTTCTTTCAACCAAATTGCCCAAAAATAACATGGATGATTCCATACAACATTCTTCATGTAAAATGAATGATTACTTTCACTGAAGTTTTTGGGTGATTTATAGCATTTGAATTCTTTTTTTTTTTTTAATGGTTTCAAAACAGTATCGGGACTAAACTTTGACATCTACCCATAGTCAAAATAAGTCATAATGTCTGCCTTTTAACTAAAAACATATGAATAATTTGATATAAATGTTTGTTGACCATGAATTCCAAGAACAAGTGTAACACCTGTTATTAGCTATTATTAAAAAAGCCCCAAAAGCATGGAAAAAGGGACAAAAACATCGGGAAAGCACAAGAAAAATTTCATTTTTGACCTGGAAGGACGTTGGAAGGAAGTTCATGGTTAACGGGAAGACAACACAAGGATTAAAACTTGCTGTTTAAGCCTGTTGGGTGCTAACTCTTGCAGGAGGATAACACGGTGTCTGCAGCCCCGGTTGGTTTCATTTGTTTCGCTACTGACAGCACTACACGTTAAAAAAAACAGAGCTACATGTTGAAATTAACCGAAATTCTCCTTTAAGAGCTGGCTGTCGGTACGCGATCCTTGTGTTGTCTTCCCGTTAACCATGAACTTCCTTCCAACGTCCTTCCAGGTCAAAAATGAAATTTTTCTTGTGCTTTCCCGATGTTTTTGTCCCTTTTTCCATGCTTTTGGGGCTTTTTTAATAATAGCTAATAACAGGTGTTACACTTGCTCTTGGAATTCATGGTCAACAAACATTTATATCAAATTATTCATATGTTTTTAGTTAAAAGGCAGACATTATGACTTATTATGACTATGGGTAGATGTCAAAGTTTAGTCCCGATACTGTTTTGAAACCATAAAAAAAAAAAAAAGAATTCAAATGCTATAAATCACCCAAAAACTTCAGTGAAAGTAATCATTCATTTTACATGAAGAATGTTGTATGGAATCATCCATGTTATTTTTGGGCAATTTGGTTGAAAGAAATCCATATTTCTGATATAAAACACTTTAAAACGGGTCAATTTGACCCCGAGGACAACACAAGGGTTAAAAAGACACACAAAGCATTTACATCACAAATAAATGAAATTGCACAAAATCATCAAAAAGTACAAATAAAAACAAATTTGCATTCCTAAATTGCAAAAAGTTGCAGTTAGCCTCCACCGGAAAGCTAACGACGTTAGCTTAGCTAACAGCTGATTCGGCTAACCGCTAGCTAACAGCTAGATTCAGCCTAAAATAACGTTACTCAAACTAAGCAGCAGGAAAAGCTGCTAACAGCTAAATTAAGACTTTACAGTAATAATAAAGACAAGTATTGAGTGATTGTGTTTTAAATGAGCACAACGTTACGTAGAACTGACTTAACAGCTGTTATATAAACGGTTATTTTAACTTTTGAGGGTCTTTTACATGCTGTCTCAGCTAGCGGTTAGCCAAATTAGCTGTTAGCTAAGCTAATGTTAGCGTTCCGGTGGAGGCAAACAGACTTTCTTTAACCCTCATATTGTCCTTGGGTCAAATTTGACTTAAGTGTCCAGTTTTTTTTTTTTTGGGCACAACAAATGAGCCGTCGAAATAAGCGCAGAAAATATCAACAGTAAAAATATCAAAAAACTTTGGCAAAAACATCAAAATAAAAGCCTCCACAATATTGAAAAATGGTTGTGCAACCGCTCAACTGCACATATTTGTGTCACAGGCGTATTTCATCTCCTCTGATTGCAGTATTATGCATTAAAGCCTCATGTGTGTTGGTTTTGTGTCTGTTGCTGTGGTTTCGCAGCGTACACAGGAGACGTTTTGCAGAACGACACGAGGTATTTGGACATGTATCCACATCCGTGTGGACATGGCCTCAGAGAGTGTGGAGGGCAGAGAGATTGAGAGAGACAAATGGAAAGAGGAAAGGGAACGAGTGAGGAGTGAGGAGTGAGGATTTGATGAATGTGGAGACAAAGTGAGCCGGAGTCATTTGGCCGAGGAGCTCTTCGAGCAGCCAGCTGTTTCTCGTGCCTTGTTCACCCTCTCCTTCTCTTTTTTCTTTTTAATCCATCAATGGAGCCTCAGAGGCCTCACCTCGAGGCGAGGTCAGTGAGGAAAGAGAAGGAAGGGAGGAGGAAAAAGGTAGGAAGGAGGCATGTTGACATGACATACTCACTTCTTCCACCCGGTGTAACATGTGTTTTATTTCTAGTACATTTCCATCCTCTTCTGTTTGTGTGACTTTTCTATTTTTAGTATTCCATTTGCTCATTTCAACCTCTCCTCCCCCCCGACTCTTAACTTCTTCCTCTCCATCTTCCTCCTCCCCTCTCATTTCTTCTCTCCTCTTCTCTCTTCCTCTCCTTTGCTCTCTCCCTCTTCTTTCTCCTCTGCTCTCCAGGGGCCTGTTGCACGTAACCAGGATAAGGGATTAATCCGGGATATTCGAGTTATCCTGGATGAATTTAGCTTTGACGTGGTTGCACAAAAGCAGGTTGAATTAAACCCAGCCAAGTAACCATGGAGATTTATTCTTTGCGGCTAGCCTGGTCCAGAGCAGGCCACACAGGCTAATAACAGCCGGGCTAAAAACAGCCAGGCTAAAAACAGCCAGGCTAAAAACAGCCAGGCTAAAAACAGCCAACAGCCAGGCTAACAGCCAAGTTAATAGCAGCCAGCCTAACAGCCAACAGCCAGGCTAATAACAGCCAGGCTAATAACAGCCAGCCTAACAGCCAACAGCCAGGCTAATAACAGCCAGACTAATAACAGCCAGGCTAATAACAACCAGACTAATAACAACCAGACTAATAACAGCCAGCCTAACAGCCAACAGCCAGGCTAATAACAGCCAGGCTAATAACAGCCAGGCTAATAACAGCCAGGCTAATAACAGCCAGACTAATAACAGCCAGGCTAATAACAGCCAGACTAATAACAGCCAGGCTAATAACAACCAGACTAATAACAACCAGACTAATAACAGCCAGCCTAACAGCCAACAGCCAGGCTAATAACAGCCAGGCTAATAACAGCCAGGCTAATAACAGCCAGGCTAATAACAGCCAGGCTAATAACAGCCAGACTAATAACAGCCAGGCTAATAACAGCCAGGCTAATAACAGCCAGCCTAATAACAGCCAGGCTAATAACAGCCAGCCTAACAGCCAACAGCCAGCCTAACAGCCAGGCTAATAACAGCCAGGCTAATAACAGCCACCCTAACAGCCAACAGCCAGCCTAACAGCCAGGCTAATAACAGCCAGCCTAACAGCCAGGCTAATAACAGCCAGGCTAATAACAGCCAGCCTAATAACAGCCAGGCTAATAACAGCCAGCCTAACAGCCAACAGCCAGCCTAACAGCCAGGCTAATAACAGCCAGCCTAACAGCCAACAGCCAGGCTAATAACAGCCAGGCTAATAACAGACTGGCTAATAACATCCAGGCTAACAGTAATCCTGGAGTTTTGTGTGTTAAACAGTTATTCCGTTGTCTTCTGAATGTGCTCTGCTTTATTTTCTATTAACATTTATTACTTGTCCCTATTGTTGCTACTATAGCAGTTGTTAGATGGTTAGAAATGGTTGCACTGGCACCCAGACGCGGAGCGGCAATCGGGAGAGTCGGGACTTTTGGGTGGGACGGTACTGTTTCGAGGCCTCTCTGGTAATAGTTATACATTGCAAGTTCTTAGCAACACCACCTGGTGTGGGGGGGCCGCCTGCCGGCAGACCTGTGTGGCGCTTCGGTGTCAACTCTACCTGTGAAAATAGAGATGAGCAGCGCGGCGTCCGTGGTCTGTGCCGCTTCAGGTTTATAAAGGACGCTCCGGAGATTAACCCTCATGTTGTCCTCGGGTCAAATTTGACCTGTTTTCAGTTTTTTCATCACATAAAATGGGCCGTCAAAATAAGCTGAAAATGTCATCATTAGAAATATCAAATAACTTTGGAAAAAACATCAAAAAAATGGACCCACAACGTTGAAAAAGTGACAAAAATGTCAGAAAATGCGAAAAACTTTTTTTCATGCGACAGGAAGACAACACAAGCGATATTCCATCCATCCATCCATCCATCCATCCATCCATCCATCCATCCATCCATCCATCCATCCATCCTCATCCGCTTATCCGGTATCGGGTCTCGGGGGCAGCAGCTCCAGCAGGGGACCCCAAACTTCCCTTTCCCGAGCCACATCAACCAGCTCCGACTGGGGGATCCCGAGGCGTTCCCAGGCCAGGTTGGAGATATAATCTCTCCACCTAGTCCTGGGTCTTCCCCGAGGCCTCTTCCCAGCTGGACGTGCCTGGACCACCTCCCTAGTGACCCCCCCAGGAGGCATCCTCACCAGATGCCCGAACCACCTCAACTGGCTCCTTTCGACGTGAAGGAGCAGTGGCTCTACTCCGAGCTCCTCTCGGATGACTGAGCTTCTCACCCGATCTCTAAGGGAGACGCCAGCCCCCCTCCTGAGGAAACCCATTTCGGCCGCTTGTACCCTGCGATATTCCCAGATGATATTAATGGCAGACTGGTCAGAGACCAATACATTAATGATTTCATTTTCTTGTTGCTTGTCCTTCAGTTTGTGTTAGTCCTTAACCTTTGTGTTGTCCTCGGGTCAAATTTGACCGGTTTACAAAAACTTTCTATATCAGAAAAGAACATTGAAAAAAGTGAGAAATGTTGAAAAAATTCACAAAAAAGCAGGAAAAAAATCCACAAAAACATTATTTTTTTAAACGCTGAAAAAGTGACCGAAAAAAATCTGAAAAAGTGACAAAAAATCAGCAAAAACATTGGAAAAGCAAAAAAGAAATTGTTAAAAAATTGACTATAACATAATTAATAAAACGTCAAAAAAGTGACTAAAAAATAGGAATAAAATGGACAAAAACGGTGAGAAAAGTGTAGAAAAAGAACAACAAAACTGTGGAAATTTCAACCCAGGAGGAAAAAGTGACAAAAAAACATCAAAACATTGGGAAAGCAACAAAGAAATTGTTAAAAAATTGACTATAACATAATTAAAAAAACGTCAAAAAAGTGACTAAAAAATAGGAATGAAATAGACAAAAATTATGAGAAAAGTGTAGAAAAAGAACAACAAACTGTGGAAATTTCAACCCAGGAGGAAAAAGTGACAAAAAAACATCAAAACATTGGAAAAGCAACAAAGAAATTGTTAAAAAATTGACTATAACATAATTAAAAAAACGTCAAAAAAGTGACTAAAAAATAGGAATAAAATGGACAAAAACTGTGAGAAAAGTGTAGAAAAAGAACAACAAACTGTGGAAATTTCAACCCGGAAAAACGTTGCAGGTCAACGGGAAGACAACACAAGGATTAATATGTACACCTAATGTTTTTTCATTATTATATTATATGTATTATACAGTATTATAGCTTACTTTGATTTCATAACCAATTAGTCTCACATCACTGGACCAATAAATTGGCCTATATACGTATATATTGTAGTTTACAGTCATCACACAGCAAACACCACAATGCTTCTTAATCTTTTTATTTTGACGCTTTCAATTGTCAGCTTGGAGCTTGGGAGAAGGAAAATAACATGAATAATACATTGTTTTACATACATGCTTACAGTGTGTATTGAGGTCACTTACTTCGTTTTCTAGGTTTTTTCCCGTTCTGATTGTTCTGTATGAACATTAATTTTAGAAAGATATTTACAGTTAGACATATGGCGTATAGGGATTTGTGCATATGGTTGTAAAACGTGTTCTCACGTTGTGAATAAGGGTTTGAAATTAAGCCTATAGCCCTTAGGGGCCATTTCCCAAGGAACATTAATTCCCTCTGCTCATTTTTCACAAGGCAAAGTAGGCTAAATAATACATTTTATTTATATTGTGCTTTACATGGTAGGCTACTCAAAGACACTTTACAGTAAAACAAGCACATTTAGCACATAAAAACAGATAAATCAAAAACCAACACATGAAACTAGCATATTTAAAGCAATTAAAACACAGTGTAGTCTGCAACTTTGTAAAAAAGTGGAGTGACTAGTCGGCTAAGTAGATATTTTTAGATCCTTACACATTCAGTCAGTCCGCTATAGTCTGTTGGGCTTTTTCTCTCCGTTTGATAAGAGCCGTATTTCCCTTTCTGCATATTATATGCTTCACCTCCTCGTTACTTTCCACTAGAAGCTGCTGCTCATTGGTTGAAACATACGCCGCATGCGTCGTCTCTATTTCTGCATCAGTGAATCTGTGATGGATACCGTGGTCTAGTTAAGAAAGCCGTGAACGTGCACTTATCCTAGCTATCTCCACCTGGCTGGACATAGCTTCACCTGTTCATCCCAGCTATCTCCACCTGGCTGGACGTAGCTTCACCTGTTCATCCTGGTTATCTACACCTGGCTGGACATAGCTTCACCTCTTCATCCTGGTTATCTACACCTGGCTGGACATAGCTTCACCTCTTCATCCTGGTTATCTCCACCTGGCTGGACATAGCTTCACCTGTTCATCCCAGCTATCTACACCTGGCTGGACATAGCTTCACCTGTTCATCCCAGCTATCTACACCTGGCTGGACGTAGCTTCACCTGTTCATCCTGGTTATCTACACCTGGCTGGACATAGCTTCACCTCTTCATCCTGGTTATCTACACCTGGCTGGACATAGCTTCACCTGTTCATCCTGGTTATCTACACCTGGCTGGACGTAGCTTCACCTGTTCATCCTAGCTATCTACACCTGGCTGGACATAGCTTCACCTGTTCATCCTGGTTATCTACACCTGGCTGGACGTAGCTTCACCTGTTCATCCCAGCTATCTAAACCTGGCTGGACATGGCTTCACCTGTTCATCCTGGTTATCTACACCTGGCTGGACGTAGCTTCACCTGTCTCCAGCCTGGCCTGGGAACGCCTCGGGATCCCCCAGTCGGAGCTGGTTGATGTGGGTCGGGAAAGGGAAATTTGGGGTCCCCTGCTGGAGCTGCTGCCCCCGAGACCTGATACCGGATAAGTGGACGAAGATGGATGGAGGGATGGAATAAGAGCCTGTGAGACTGACCTGGGGAGGCGTCCTGGTCTAGTCAAGCTGGGCTTTTTCACTTATCCTGGAGGTCTTTATTCTGCTTTCATGCAACAGGCCCCTGTTCTTTCCTCTTCCTCCTCCCTCCTCTCCCTCTTCCTCTAGTCTCTCCCTCCTCTCCCTCTTCCTCTAGTCTCTCCCTCCTCCCTCCTCTCCCTGTTCTGCTCTCATTTCTTCTCTCCTCTTAATTATTGATCAAGAAAGCACATTTTTCTTTGCTTGACAGGTTTTGTTGTTGACTTATTATATAATAAAGGGTATTTGAAAAAAGGGGCTCCTTTAATTTCTCCTCCTCTTCTCCTTTGCTCTCCCCTCCTCTTTTCTCCTCTCCTCTTTCCCCCTCTCCCTCTTCTTCTCACTCTCCTTTAATCTCTCCTCCTCCTCTCCTTTCCTCCTCTTTGTCCTCTCCCTCTTCCTCTCTCTCTCCTTTAATCTCTCCTTCTCTTCTCCTTTGCTCTGCCCCCCTATTTTCTCCTCTCCTCTTTCCTCCTCTCCCTTCCTCTCTCTCTTGTTTAATCTTTCCTCCTCTCCTTTGCTCTCCCCTCCCCTTCTCACCTCTCCTTTCCTCCTCTCTCTCTCCTTTAATCTCTCCTCTCCTTTGCTCTCCCCTCCTCTTTCCTCCTCTCCCTCTTCCTCTCTCTCCCTTTCCTTTAATTTCTCCTCCTCCTCTCCTTTGCTCTCCCCTCCTCTTTTCTCCTCTCCTCTTTCCTCCTCTCCTTCTTCCTCTCTCTCTCCTCTAATCTCTCCTCTTCCTCTTCTTTGCTCTCCCCTCCTCTTTTCTCCTCTCCTCTTTCCTCCTCTCCCTCTTCCTCTCTCTCTCCCTTTCCTTTAATTTCTCCTCCTCTCCTTTGCTCTCCCCTCCTCTTTTCTCCTCTCCTCTTTCCTCCTCTCCTTCCTCTCTCTCTCCTCTAATCTCTCCTCTTCCTCTTCTTTGCTCTCCCCTCCTCTTTTCTCCTCTCCTCTTTCCTCCTCTCCCTCTTCCTCTCTCTCTCCCTTTCCTTTAATTTCTCCTCCTTCTCTCCTTTGCTCTCACCTCCTCTTTTCTCCTCTCCTCTTTCCTCCTCTCCCTCGTTCTCTCTCTCCTCTAATCTCTCCTCTCCCTCTCCTCTTGTTTGCTTTCCATCTCCTCTCCTTTTCCTCTAATCTCACTCCTCCTTTCTCCTCTCTTCTTTCCTCCCCTTTTTCTCCTTTGCTATCCCCCTCCTCTTTCCTTTTCTCCTCTCATCTTCCTCTGTGGGGGAGGATGGACGTACATTTGTATTTGTTTGACAGGTTTTGTTGTGTTTTTTTCATTTAGGTTTATTTTTCACTTGTTTTTGATGTTTTTGATTATGTTTCTTCTTTAAAAACCCAAAACCTCTTCCTCTAGTCCTCTAATTTCTCCTCTCCTCTTTCTCTAACCTATTCTTTTCTTCCTCTCCTCTCCTCTCCTCTCAGGCACCAGGAGGTACTCGAGGCAAAAGTCTTCGAAATGGAATTGCTGTCACGTCCAATTTATCTCAAGCACTTAACGAATCCAATCTTACTTCCCCATAGTTACTTTCTTTCTTTCCCTTTAATCCGCTGGATATACTTGTTCTGAATTTTAAGTGGGCTTAGACTTTCACGGCGTGATATCTCTGTTTATTACTGAGGCCACATGTTTCACGGATGGAGTGAACATTTCTGTCTTTACCAGCTCTCTTTCTGTTGCTCAGAGCTACTCAGAGTTGGAGTAAAGTACATTTCTAGCAGTGTTAAACTCCCAGAACTCCCTTTTAGGACCGGCAGTCTTTAAACTACAAATAAGCTTGGGGATTTTTGGGGGGGTTAGTCAGACACATTAAAATCTTTTCTTTTTTTAAATCTTAAATCTAAAAACGTATTGTAATGCACTGATTTACTGATAAAACACACATTTACAAAATGATGTAAATAGTTGCCAACCTGTTATATGGCAACAAACAATAATTTTCAGGCCCCACTGCACTGAGGACCCCCTAGGTTAGGGGGCTAGGGGGTTAGGGGCTAGGGTAACCCTAACCCCCTAACCCCTAGGGGTATAGTTTGTAGTTTCTGGTTTTTGAGCTGAAACTTTAGGACTACAAACTGCTGCAACCAACTTCCGCAGAATGCAGAAAGCGTTTATTGGATGTCGCACTGCCGTCGGCGCTTGTCAACTTCAAAGGTTAAGCCGGGAGAATAGTTGCTGCGTCTCCACATTCGGAGATATTTCTCTTGACTTTGAAGGTGACAGCCACCGAGGGCGGCGTGACATTCAAGTTTTTATGATACCCTGTGGAAATGGAGGATAAATACCCTGCTGTAGTTTCAAATGCTGTCAGTAATTACTTTACCATGCACAAATAGTCTGGTTTCTGCCCTTATTTTCAGACTAAGCTGTTTACATGGCTAACGGAAATCGATATTCCATTAATATTCTTAAAAAGGATTTTTTACCACAGGTGGAGCACTTGTTGGACTGTTCTAACACAGCCTTTTGTTATTTTATTCCTTCAATCACCTTCTTGAAAAGGTTGGCATTGTGATGTTTGTGCATGTGCAGGGAGGTGTGTTCAGGTGCATTCTGGGCGTGCTGGTCTTACAGGGGAGGTGTGTCCAGGTGCATTCTGGGCATGCTGGTCTTACAGGGAGGTGTGTTCAGGTGCATTCTGGGCGTGCTGGTCTTACAGGGGAGGTGTGTCCAGGTGCATTCTGGGCATGCTGGTCTTACAGGGCGGTGTGTTCAGGTGCATTCTGGGCATGCTGGTCTTACAGGGAGGTGTGTTCAGGTGCATTCTGGGCATGCTGGTCTTACAGGGAGGTGTGTTCAGGTGCATTCTGGGCATGCTGGTCTTACAGGGAGGTGTGTTCAGGTGCATTCTGGGCGTGCTGGTCTTACAGGGCGGTGTGTTCAGGTGCATTCTGGGCATGCTGGTCTTACAGGGAGGTGTGTTCAGGTGCATTCTGGGCATGCTGGTCTTACAGGGAGGTGTGTTCAGGTGCATTCTGGGCGTGCTGGTCTTACAGGGAGGTGTGTTCAGGTGCATATGTCCAGCTGGGAGGAGGCCTCGGGGAAGACCCAGGACTAGGTGGAGGGACGTCCAGCTGGGAGGAGGCCTCGGGGAAGACCCAGGACTAGGTGGAGAGATTATATCTCCAACCTGGCCTGGGAACGCCTCGGGATCCCCCAGTCGGAGCTGGTTGATGTGGCTCGGGGAAGGGAAGTTTGGGGTCCCCTGATGGAGCTGCTGCCCCCGAGACCCGATACCGGATAAGTGGACGAAGATGGATGGATGGATGGATGGATGGATGGATGGATGGATGGATGGATGGATGGATGGATGGATTAAATTTAACTACCTTAATTACAACTTGTCTCCTCCTAGTTGTACTTCAGCACTTCCTGTTAAAAAGTAAGTTTGGAGACACTACTTTATTTAATGATTATATTAATGGATATGTTTGTGCCTGTGTTGTAGTTTATAGACAATCCCTTACCTGTGTGTAATGTGTGTAATAACAACACAGTGTAAATTGTAATTTCCCCTTGTGGGATTAATAAAGTAGACATTATCAGTATTATTATTATTATTAAGCTAGAGACCTGTCTTATTTCTCCAGGTTGGAGGACGGCTCGTTTTGATGAAAATGAGTTTGTAGCTTGTTGTTAACCTTACTACGTTAGGAAAGCCATTTGGGATTTAACATGATTCTGCTATAGAGTAATTTATCCCAGAAGTTTGAATCTGTGAATATCTTTTCCTACTTTGCACACGGTTGTTTTCTCAGCTGTGTGTGTTGTGATGTGTGTGAATGTACTATGTCAAAGCGCTTTGAGTGGTCGTTGAGACCAGAAAAGCTCCATATAAGAAGAGTCCATTTACCTTCTCACAGACAGATAATAGCTTGCATGAACATGTTATTAAGCTGGAGGATTTAAGTGAAACTGCTAGATTTTTGTTCTATAAATATTTCTGTGAGCTACATAAAAAACTAACCGTACAGTATATTAAAACATTAAAGTTCCAACTGCGCGGGAACGTGTGTTTTTTAATACAGAAATAGATTTCACATGGGATGTACAGCATTAATACAGCATAGGATAAACAAGATTAAAGCCACAATCGTACAGCTGCTGACTCAGTACCTTTTAAATATGATATTAAGCCGTGTGTGTGTGTGTGTGTGTGTGTGTGTGTGTGTGTGTGTGTGTGTGTGTGTGTGTGTGTGTGTGTGTCATAAACCCAAACAGCAGCAGATATAAACAATCTCTCTTTCTCTCATCCTGCCCTCCCTCTCTGTGTTGGTATAACAGTGGACGTCCCCAGCCTGTAATACACTGGCCTTCATTCAGGTGTGCATACGTGTGTGTGTGTGTGTGTGTGTGTGTGTGTGTGTGTGTGTGTGACAGGCGGTGGTTAACAGGGGCGCCATTGACGGCGATGAAGAGGTCAGCTCTATCTTTACCAACATTACTAAGCAGATTTTTTGAACCAGCCTGACCACACATCCTGTCATTTGCTCACACACCCCTGACCTACCTCTCAACCACCACTCGCCTTAGTCAAATAGACACACACACACACACACACACACACACACACACACACACACACACACACTCACTAATAAGCCACATGCTGCCATGTTAAAAATAGGCCTAGCTGAAACACCATAGACTATTATAAGCCATGACATAATAACTGACCAAGGTTTTTTTTTTTTTTTTTTTTAAGTGTGGCAATGTTATTCCTTTCTTTTGCTCAGGTTTTATATCGTGACAAAAATTACCGGCGTTTGACTTGAAGCTCTAATTTTGCACTTCTCTCTAGAAGAGTAAAACTCTTTACTCTGATTTAGTTGCAGAGTGAGGCATCTCACTTCTGTTCCATCTTTGTTGGTAATCGCACATGCAGTGCCTAGGTAAGGACTACTAGCCAGTCAGAAGCAGAGTATGAGGGCCCTGACAGTACCTAGGTAAGGACTACTAGCCAGTCAGAAGCAGAGTATGAGGGCCCAGACAGTACCTAGGTAAGGACTACTAGCCAGTCAGAAGCAGAGTATGAGGGCGTGCCCTGACAGTACCTAGGTAAGGACTACTAGCCAGTCAGAAGCAGAGTATGAGGGCGTGCCCTGACAGTACCTAGGTAAGGACTACTAGCCAGTCAGAAGCAGAGTATGAGGGCCCTGACAGTACCTAGGTAAGGACTACTAGCCAGTCAGAAGCAGAGTATGAGGGCGTTCCCTGTCAGTACCTAGGTAAGGACTACTAGCCAGTCAGAAGCAGAGTATGAGGGCCCTGACAGTACCTAGGTAAGGACTACTAGCCAGTCAGAAGCAGAGTATGAGGGCCCTGACAGTACCTAGGTAAGGACTACTAGCCAGTCAGAAGCAGAGTATGAGGGCCCTGACAGTACCTAGGTAAGGACTACTAGCCAGTCAGAAGCAGAGTATGAGGGCGTGCCCTGACAGTACCTAGGTAAGGACTACTAGCCAGTCAGAAGCAGAGTATGAGGGCCCTGACAGTACCTAGGTAAGGACTACTAGCCAGTCAGAAGCAGAGTATGAGGGCGTGCCCTGTCAGTACCTAGGTAAGGACTACTAGCCAGTCAGAAGCAGAGTATGAGTCTGCCTGTCTGCCTGCCAGCACGAGTATAAAGTGACTGTTTAATATCTCTGAACTGTTGAACCAGCAGCGAAATAATAGCACTCCTGCAGAGAGAGAGAGAGAGAGAGAGAGAAAGAGAGAGAGAGAGAGAGAGAGAGAGAGAGAGAGAGAACTCCTTCACAGTCCAGATCAATATTGTTTAAAGGTGCCCTGTCACACGTATTTCATTACTGTGTGGAAATGTCTGAAGCTCTGCCATATACTCTGTAACTTGGTGACCATGGTTACCTTGTTTCAAGCCATTCTAGCGGGGTATAGAAAGCCTGCAGGAAGACTCCGCTCCATTTGGGCCAACAAGCTCAGCTGCTTGACTCTGATTGGCTAACAGCTAGCCATCAAGAGCCTTGCTATCAGCATCCTTTATCCAGCTCATGAATATTAATGAGCTCAAGCAACATGACATCGGACTGACCAGCTGTTGTGATTGGTCTGATTTCTCCTCTTATTTCTTTCCCGTGGCTAGAGCTGACAGAGGAAGTAGCAGTTCATCCACACACACACACACACACACACACACACACACATACACACATACACACATATGGACCTCACATATTTAAAAAAAATGCAAGTAAAAACGGTTTTGTGCTGCAGGGCACCTTTAACATTATTTCCAGGAAATATTAAGTTGAATGTATTTTTAACTCAGAGGTTATTGCACTTCTCAGAACTCTTGTAATGTTTATGATATAATACACTGCTATAAAGTAAAAAATCCAACTCAACCATGAAGGTTTCAGAAGATTATATATTTTATATTTATTGTGTTTCCCTTGAGTTAACTGTGGTGTAGTATTGCATTGCCAGTTACCTTCCTCCACAGCGCTGCAAAAGAGGGTCTGGCTAGTCCACACAGTATCCCAGGATGGGAGAAAAAGGTGCTCAGGTTTATTGGCACTTCTTTAAACCAATCACAATCGTCTTGATGCCGCCCCCCTTCCCAAAAAAATAGTGTATTTCTGGTAACTGACCTAAGTTCAAGCTGTTGCTGCCGTAAACTGCAAAACCTTTAACAGCCAGCCGTCAAGCATACGGCGGGAGATTTGATGCCTACCAGATCTTGGGTGGAGTGTCACTTAAAAGCACCCTGAAAAAAAAATTGGAATAAACCTGGAATACACGTACAGAACGGCCAAAATGAAATAACATAACATGTCAAAACAAACAAAATAAATCCAGCAACACAGATGGAGAGTGTGACTCTGTTCTGCCATGAGAAATCCATCCTCTGGAGTTTCATTGAAAATGGAAACATACGGTGTGAGGCCTGTTCAGCCGGGTCATGACTAATGGTTCATGCAGTTCTCATACTCGTTAATCTCAGCGACCAATCGAAGCCCATGTTGTCACTGAGCGCGCTCCAATCAGGCTTGAAGTCCTTCGCCGCAGGATGAAGGATGATTATTGAGAATTATGTCGTATTTATTCGTGTTCGTTTTGCCTTCAGAGGAACCGCGGCCCATGCCAGGAAAGTCTTACCTCACAGGTTTAATGCTCTCTAAATCCTTGTGTTGCACAAGTGTTTCCTTATTTTGGCAATTATCTACTTTTTCAAGTTTCAGTCCTGTTTTTTTTTTTTTTTCGTTCCTTTTCTTCCAGGAAAACTTTGAGTTCAGACAAAGGTCAGTCACTGGTGGAGCTGCAGAATGTCCTGCTGGCAGGAAGTACATTTCATTTTAAGATATATTCCAACTGCAAAAGAAATTTTAACAGTGTGCCTCCAACTTGGTGCACATCCTAACAACAATAAAACTAAAAATAATAAGTGTTAAGTGTCTTATCCCTTCAGAGATATCCATCCATCCATCCATCTTCATCCGCTTATCCGGTATCGGGTCGCGGGGGCAGCAGCTCCAGTAGGGGACCCCAAACTTCCCTTTCCCTAGCCACATCAACCAGCTCCGACTGGGGGATCCCGAGGCGTTCCCAGGCCAGGTTGGAGATATAATCTCTCCACCTAGTCCTGGGTCTTCCCCGAGGCCTCCTCCCAGCTGGACGTCCCTCCACCTAGTCCTGGGTCTTCCCCGAGGCCTCCTCCTAGCTGGACGTGCCTGGAACACCTCCCTAGGGAGGCGCCCTGGAGGCATCCTTACCAGATGCCCGAACCACCTCAACTGGCTCCTTTCGACGCGAAGGAGCAGCGGCTCTACTCCGAGCTCCTCTCGGATGACTGAGCTTCTCACCCGATCTCTAAGGGAGACGCCAGCCACCCTCCTGAGGAAACCCATTTCGGCCGCTTGTACCCTTCAGAGATAGACCTTTTAAAATCTATTTAAGACCTTTCTGTTTCCCGGAAACAGCTATGAAGAAGCTAGCACTAAACGCACCAGGTCTAGATCTAAAAAACTTTTCATGTATAGAGCCGACAGTGAAGAGTCTCATGATAGGTGTGTGTTTGTGTCAGAACTTGTTGCTATGATTTTTTGACAATTTCGTGAAAACCGTGCGGCAAATCTCGTTGAAAAGTCATAGCCCACCATTCCCGATCATTACACACGTTTTGATGTATTTTGTGTGCACGTGTCGGCAACGCTCCGGGACTAGTAGCGGGACAAAAAACAGGCGAAACAAATAATAGTCATTGCGCCGATTGTTGCTATTGCAGCAAATCGGCACACTGAATTAAATATAGTAGCAGCATTTGTTGTTATAGTAAATAAACCACATCTGTATTCAGTTCTAGTTTCATCTGCTGCCCCCAGTCATAAAATACATAAATCCTCTTACAGTTTGGATCAGCAGTGTGATCCAGACCGGCATTCATTTATTCAAGTCCGCGTACAAAGATCAGTGAAACGTACCATTTAAATAACTCATTGCCATGTTTAACTGGTAGATGGGATGCCAAAAGGCAAATGAAAGGGATTGATTTTAGGAGCTGTGACATTAAGTACAGGCTGCACAGTATGACTAAATACTGAAGGAAAAGTTCCATAATTTGGGAACATTTTTATATGCTTTCTTTCCTACTTAAAACACATTATTGTCTAAATTACACTGCTGCACCCCCACTTCCTGCGCCTATGACATGAGTGACTTTGGGTTTGCTGTCACTGCTGTCATCTCCTGCCAATCAGATTAGTCTTTTTCGGGGCTTTTCCCTTCATTAGTGACAGTGCATAGACAGGAAAGGGGGAGAGAGATGGGGGATGACACGCAGCAAAGGGCAGCAGGTCAGACTCGAACCCGGGCCGCTGCATGGGGTGAACGCTCCCACTGGGTACACTAGAGCCCTCCCCCGAATCAGATTTGTCTTGACGGGATTGCGATTCAGCCTACGCATAGCATGCATGCACACTCACAGCCACACACAAGGGACAAATGAGTTTCTACTATATCTATAAGCGCAACTTAGCAATGTTTGAAAAGAGAATTTGGGATCTTTTTCAACCCCCCAACCCCAAACACCCGAGGACTAGCGTCCAGCTTCACAGAGGGGAGGGGCGAGTGAGTTTTTAAAAGGAGGCAGAGGTGAAGTGGTTTGCAGAATACAGAGTCTGTGTAACATAGTATTTTTAGACTTTACGTGGACCCCCTCCAGGAAATGTCTTCCCGCGCATCTGAAATTACATGTGTCAAGCCTAAGGCCCGGGGGCCAAATCCGGCCCCTTGCAAACTGTGATTTGGCCAGAATATCAATTTAGGTTCACAATTAATTATGCCCCGCATAGTTTTGTTGACATATTTTGCACCTTTTTTTCAGTTTTTTTCACTTTTTCCAACGTTTTTGTTGTTTTTTTAACCCTCGTGTTTTGAATTGAACACTTTTGTTGACGCTTTCTATCGATGTTTTTAACTTTATCTTATGTTTTGGTCCCCTTTTTTCAACACTTTTGACGTTTTGTTTTTGATGTTTAACACTACATAACACTAACTTTAGTTTTACAGTTATTTTTGAAATTCATGGTCAATAAACCTCATTTACTTTGGAGACTTTGGAGTACGCAAAGATTTCGGGGGAAATCTTCATCTGGCATCACTGCTCGTAGATCCTACATTTCCCATGAACACCTTGTCGTGATGTGTTTTACAACCGTTGGCTACATGTCTAGCGTGCGGTATCGATGAAGTTAAGTAATTAAATTATCAAAATTTGTTGAAATTAACAAAAATATGGCTAATAATAATGAATGTATAAATTAAAATTTACACACATTACATACAGGCCTGAACTACACACACATGCTCAGTACCTATACATGCACTAATGGAGAGATAGCAGAGTGAGGGGGGGGGGGGCTGGCCACGGAAAGGCACCCAGAGCAGTTGGGGTTTCGGTGCCTTGCTCAAGAGCATCTTGGGAGTGCCCAGGAGGTGGACTGGTAGCTGGAGAGGTGCCAGTTCACCTCTCCAGCTACCAGTCCACCACCATACTTTGGTCCGTATGGGGATTGAACCTGCGACCCTCCGGTTCCCAACCCAGCCCCCCACTGACTGAGCTACTCCAACCCGTCAATCTGATTGGCTAATTGGTAAATTTAAAAATGTACTAGCCATGGTTGGTGGTCAAAAAAGTTAATTTAAAGCCCTGATTATAACACATGAATACAGCTCATATCTGTAACTACACGGAGCAAATAGATGAATTATTTTTCCTCTGATTCCAAATGCATCATCATGACGAGCAAAAACGATTAGATCCCAGTTCAAAGCGACTGATTAAACGTGATTAAACGAAGGTTATATCAGTTGCTTTGCTGTACTTTATCAAAGTGTCGCCCACTGTTGTAGATTCAACCAGTCACACTGACTCATACTGAGTAAATAACGTTATTAGCAATCAGTTAGCGTGATGTCTCTGTCCTTTGGTTCCCACTTCTTAATCAGCAACTGGTTGACACATCCCTGCTTTCTGCCTCCGCTCCGTCAGGACCTCCGTCTGAAGGCTGTCCGCGTGAGCGCCCGCTGCAAAAAGACCTTGGCAAGATAGGACACTCACACATGCACAGATATTCATATGCTCAAGATAGTAAGGATGATTAGTGTAATCAGAGTAAGCAGCGAGCCTTGAGACAGATCAGGGTACAGGGGGCGGCCGGGGGCATTGCTGCATGGTCACATGTGAGTCAGAGCTGAGTCAGCACTTTGGCTGCACGTGAACATTTCGACTGTCTGGCCTCGCTGCAAAAACCTTTATGGGTATATTTTGACACCTTTGTGACCATCATAGTTCAAGGATTGTCATCAGTCTGTCCATCTGTTGAACACTTTATTCCAGAGTAAGATATCACGACATCAACCGGCCAGATTGACTTGAAAATTAGAGTGAATATTCATGAATATTCATGATAATTCATGATAATTCATGAGCAGCAAGACAGGAGGCCAAGACACCGTCCTGGATGCTCCCAAAAGCATTTTTTACAGACACTGCACTCGTAATGCCATGTGAAACTGTCTTGTATTAACTGAGTGTGGGCTAAATGGAAACATCATCTTTAAAAAATGAAATTGCAGTATTGGTTCAGCCCTGATGTCAGTGATCA
>JABXJD010002547.1:0-49999 GCA_013375575.1 Percina caprodes | reverse complement strand
GTCATTTCAACAGGTTTACATTAGTTTCTGTCATTTCAACAGGCTTGCATGCTAGTTTCTTAACAGTAGTTGTTAAACACACATTTCCATGCAGCAAAGGTGCGTTTCGCCTGTTCTGAGCTTTTGTGACGCTTTTCAAGCTTGTTACTATTTCAACAGGTTTACATTACTTTCTAAACAGTAGCTGTTAAAGTCAAATGTCCATGCAGGAAAGGTGCGTTTTTGCCTGTTCTGAGCTTTGGGTGACGTTTCAAGCTTGTTACTGTCATTTCAACAGATTTACATTAGTTTCTTAACAGAAGCTTCTATTCACACATTTCCATGCAGGAAACGTGCGTTTTGGCCTCCTTCTGAGCTTTTGTGACGTTTCAAGCTTGTAACTGTCATTTCAATACGTTTAACATTAGTTTCTTAACAGTAGCTGTTAAACACAAATTTCACTTGCAGGAAAGGTGCTGCTTTGGCCTGTTCTGAGCTTTGTGACGCTTTCAATCTTGTTACTGTCATTTCAACAGGTTTACATTAGAAACTTAACAGAAGCTTCTATTCACACATCTACATGCAGGAAACTTGCCTTTTGCCTCTTCTGAGCTTTTGTGACGTTCAAGCTTGTTACTGTCATTTCAATACGTTTAACATTAGTTTCTTAACAGTAGCTGTTAAACACAAATTTCCACGCAGGAAAGGTGCGTTTTGGCCTGTTCTGAGCTTGTGGTGACGCTTTCAATCTTGTTACTGTCATTTCAACAGGTTTACATTAGAAACTTAACAGAAGCTTCTATTCACACATTCCCATGCAGGAAACGTGCTTCGCCTGTTCTGAGCTTTTGGTGACGTCTCAACCTTGTTACTGTCATTTCAACAGGTTTGCATTAGTTTCTTAACAGACGCTTACTGTTTACACATCTCCATGCAGGAACGTGCGTTTGCCTCTTCTGAGCCTTTTGTGATGTTTCAACCTTTGTTACTGTCATTTCAACAGGTTTGCATTGGTTTCTTAACAGAAGCTGCTGTTTACACATCTCCATGCAGGAAACGGCGTTTCGCCTGTTCTGAGCTTTTGTGACTTTTCAAGCTTGTTACTGTCATTTTAACAGGTTTACATTGGTTTCTTAACAGTAGCTACTGTTTACACATCTCCATGCAGGAAACGTGCGTTTCGGCCTCTTCTGAGCTTTTTGTGTAGTTTCAGGCTTGTAACTGTCATTTCAATACGTTTAACATTAGTTTCTTAACAGTAGCTGTTAAACACAAATTTCCACACAGGAAAGGTGCGTTTTGGCCTGTTCTGTGCTTTTGGTGACGTTTCAAGCTTGTTACTGTCATTTCAACAGGTTTACATTAGAAACTTAACAGAAGCTTCTATTCACACATCTACATGCAGGAAACTTGCCTTTTGGCCTCTTCTGAGCTTTTTGTGACGTTTCAAGCTTGTTACTGTCATTTCAATACGTTTAACATTAGTTTCTTAACAGTAGCTGTTAAACACAAATTTCCACGCAGGAAAGGTGCGTTTTGGCCTGTTCTGAGCTTGTAGACGCTTCAATCTTGTTACTGTCATTTCAACAGGTTTACATTAGAAACTTAACAGAAGCTTCTATTCACACATCTCCATGCAGGAAACGCATGCTTGGCCTGTTCTTGAGCTTTTGGTGAAGTCTCAACCTTGTTACTGTCATTTCAACAGGTTTGCATTAGTTTCTTAACAGACGCTACTGTTTACACATCTCCATGCAGGAAACGTGCGTTTCGGCCTCTTCTGAGCCTTTTGTGATGTTTCAACCTTGTTACTGTCATTTCAACAGGTTTGCATTGGTTTCTTAACAGAAGCTGCTGTTTACACATCTCCATGCAGGAAACGTGCGTTTCGGCCTGTTCTGAGCTGTTTGTGACTTTTCAAGCTTGTTACTGTCATTTTAACAGCTTTACATTGGTTTCTTAACAGTAGCTACTGTTGACACATCTCCATGCAGGAAGCGTGCGTTTCGCCTCTTCTGAGCTTTTGTGTAGTTTCAGGCTTGTAACTGTCATTTCACGTTTAACATTAGTTTCTTAACAGTAGCTGTTAAACCAAATTTCCACACAGGAAAAGGTGTTTTGGCCTGTTCTGAGCTTTTGGTGACGTTTCAAGCTTGTTACTGTCATTTCAACAGGTTTACATTAGTTTCTTAACAGAAGCTTCTATTCACACATTTCCATGCAGGAAGCGTGCTTTGGCCTCTTCTGAGCTTTTTGTGACGTTTCAAGCTTGTAACTGTCATTTCAATACGTTTAACATTAGTTTCTTAACAGTAGCTGTTAAACACAAATTTCCACGCAGGAAAGGTGCGTTTTGCCTGTTCTGAGCTTGTGGTGACGTTTCAATCTTGTTACTGTCATTTCAACAGGTTTACATTAGAAACTTAACAGAAGCTTCTATTCACACATCTACATGCAGGAAACTTGCCTTTTGTCATCTTCTGAGCTTTTTGTGACGTTTCAAGCTTGTTACTGTCATTTCAATACGTTTAACATTAGTTTCTTAACAGTAGCTGTTAAACACAAATTTCCACGCAGGAAAGGTGCGTTTTGGCCTGTTCTGAGCTTGTGGTGACGTTTCAATCTTGTTACTGTCATTTCAACAGGTTTACATTAGAAACTTAACAGAAGCTTCTATTCACACATCTCCATGCAGGAGCTTTTGTGACGCTTTTACTGTCATTTCAACAGGTTTACATTAGTTTCTTAACAGTAGCTGTTCATGAAGCGTTTTGGCCTGTTCTGAGCTTTTGTGACGTTTCAACCTTGTTACTGTCATTTCAACAGGTTTGCATTAGTTACTTCTTCAACAGGACGCTTACTGTTTACACATCTCCATGCAGGTTTAATTAGCAGGCTACGTTTCTTCGGCCTCTTCTGAGCTTTTGTGATGTTTCAACCTTGTTACTGTCATTTCAACAGGTTTGCATTAGTTTCTTAACAGAAGCTGCTGTTTACACATCTCCATGCAGGAAACGTGCGTTTCGGCCTCTTCTGAGCTTTTGTGTAGTTTCAAGCTTGTAACTGTCATTTCAACAGGTTTACATTAGTTTCTTAACAGTAGCTGTTAAACACAAATCTCCATGAGGAAAGGTGCGTTTTGGCCTGTTCTGAGCTTTGGTGACGTTTCAAGCTTGTTACTGTCATTTCAACAGGTTTACATTAGTTTCTTAACAGAAGCTTCTATTCACACATTTCCATGCAGGAAACGTGCGTTTTGGCCTCTTCTGAGCTTTTTGTGACGTTTCAAGCTTGTTACTGTCATTTTAACAGGTTTACATTGGTTTCTTAACAGAAGCTGCTGTTTACACATATCCATGAAGGAAAGGTGCGTTTTGGCCTGTTCTGAGCTTGTGGTGACGTTTCAATCTTGTTACTGTCATTTCAACAGGTTTACATTAGAAACTTAACAGAAGCTTCTATTCACACATTTCCATGCAGGAAACGTGCGTTTTGGCCTCTTCTGAGCTTTTGTGACGTTTCAAGCTTGTTACTGTCATTTCAACAGGTTTACATTAGTTTCTTAACAGAAGCTGCTGTTTACACATCTCCATGCAGGAAATGCGTTTTGGCCTGTTCTGAGCTTTGGTGACGTTTCAAGCTTGTTACTGTCATTTCAACAGGTTTACATTAGTTTCTTAACAGAAGCTTCTATTCACACATCTCCATGCAGGAAACGTGCGTTTCGGCCTCTTCTGAGCTTTTTGTGACGTTTCAACCTTGTTACTGTCATTTCAACAGGTTTGCATTAGTTTCTTAACAGTAGCTGTTAAACACACATTTCCATGCAGGAAAGGTGCGTTTCGGCCTGTTCTGAGCTTTTTGTGACGTTTCAAGCTTGTTACTGTCATTTCAACAGGTTTACATTAGTTTCTTAACAGTAGCTGTTAAAGTCAAATGTCCATGCAGGAAAGGTGCGTTTGGCCTGTTCTGAGCTTTGGGTGACGTTTCAAGCTTGTTACTGTCATTTCAACAGGTTTACATTAGTTTCTTAACAGTAGCTGTTAAACACAAATTTCCACGCAGGAAAGGTGCGTTTTGGCCTGTTCTGAGCTTGTGGTGACGTTTCAATCTTGTTACTGTCATTTCAACAGGTTTACATTAGTTTCTTAACAGAAGCTTCTATTCACACATCTCCATGCAGGAAACGTGCGTTTTGGCCTCTTCTGAGCTTTTTGTGACGTTTCAACCTTGTTACTGTCATTTCAACAGGCTTGCATTAGTTTCTTAACAGTAGTTGTTAAACACACATTTCCATGCAGCAAAGGTGCGTTTCGGCCTGTTCTGAGCTTTTTGTGACGTTTCAAGCTTGTTACTATTTCAACAGGTTTACATTACTTTCTAAACAGTAGCTGTTAAAGTCAAATGTCCATGCAGGAAAGGTGCGTTTTGGCCTGTTCTGAGCTTTCGGTGACGTTTCAAGCTTGTTACTGTCATTTCAACAGGTTTACATTAGTTTCTTAACAGAAGCTTCTATTCACACATCTCCATGCAGGAAACGTGCGTTTTGGCCTCTTCTGAGCTTTTTGTGACGTTTCAAGCTTGTAACTGTCATTTCAACACGTTTAACATTAGTTTCTTAACAGTAGCTGTTAAACACAAATTTCCACGCAGGAAAGGTGCGTTTTGGCCTGTTCTGAGCTTGTGGTGACGTTTCAAGTTGTTACTGTCATTTCAACAGGTTTACATTATTTCTTAACAGAAGCTTCTATTCACACATCTCCATGCAGGAAACTTGCGTTTTGGCCTCTTCTGAGCTTTTGTGACGTTTCAAGCTTGTTACTGTCATTTCAACACGTTTACATTAGTTTCTTAACAGTAGCTGTTAAACACAAATTTCCACGCAGGAAAGGTGCGTTTTGGCCTGTTCTGAGCTTGTGGTGACGTTTCAATCTTGTTACTGTCATTTCAACAGGTTTACATTAGTTTCTTAACAGAAGCTTCTATTCACACATCTCCATGCAGGAAACGTGCGTTTCGGCCTCTTCTGAGCTTTTTGTGACGTTTCAAGCCTGTTACTGTCATTTCAACAGGTTTACATTAGTTTCTTAACAGAAGCTTCTATTCACACATCTCCATGCAGGAAACGTGCGTTTCGGCCTGTTCTGAGCTTTTGTGACGTCTCAACCTTGTTACTGTCATTTCAACAGGTTTACATTAGTTTCTTAACAGAAGCTACTGTTTACACATCTCCATGCAGGAAACGTGCGTTTCGGCCTCTTCTGAGCTTTTTGTGACGTTTCAACCTTGTTACTGTCATTTCAACAGGTTTACATTAGTTTCTTAACAGAAGCTGCTGTTTACACATCTCCATGCAGGAAACGTGCGTTTCGGCCTGTTCTGAGCTTTTTGTGACGTTTCAAGCCTGTAACTGTCATTTCAACAGGTTTACATTAGTTTCTTAACAGAAGCTTCTATTCACACATCTCCATGCAGGAAACGTGCGTTTCGGCCTGTTCTGAGCTTTTGTGACGTTTCAAGCTTGTTACTGTCATTTCAACAGGTTTACATTAGTTTCTTAACAGTAGCTTCTGTTTACACATCTCCATGCAGGAAACGTGCGTTTCGGCCTCTTCTGAGCTTTTTGTGAGTTTCAAGCTTGTTACTGTCATTTCAACAGGTTTACATTAGTTTCTTAACAGTAGCTGTTAAACACAAATTTCCATGCAGGAAAGGTGCGTTTTGGCCTGTTCTGAGCTTTCGGTGACGTTTCAAGCTTGTTACTGTCATTTCAACAGGTTTACATTAGTTTCTTAACAGAAGCTTCTATTCACACATCTCCATGCAGGAAACGTGCGTTTCGGCCTGTTCTGAGCTTTTGGTGACGTTTCAACCTTGTTACTGTCATTTCAACAGGTTTACATTAGTTTCTTAACAGTAGCTACTGTTGACACATCTCCATGCAGAAACCTGCGTTTGGCCTCTTCTGAGCTTTTTGTGACGTTTCAAGCTTGTTACTGTCATTTCAACAGGTTTACATTAGTTTCTTAACAGTAGCTGTTAAACACAAATCTCCATGCAGGAAACGTGCGTTTTGGCCTGTTCTGAGCTTTTGGTGACGTTTCAAGCTTGTTACTGTCATTTCAACAGGTTTACATTAGTTTCTTAACAGAAGCTTCTATTCACACATCTCCATGCAGGAAACGTGCGTTTCGGCCTGTTCTGAGCTTTTTGTGACGTTTCAAGCCTGTTACTGTCATTTCAACAGGTTTACATTAGTTTCTTAACAGAAGCTTCTATTCACACATCTCCATGCAGGAAACGTGCGTTTCGGCCTGTTCTGAGCTTTTGGTGACGTCTCAACCTTGTTACTGTCATTTCAACAGGTTTACATTAGTTTCTTAACAGAGCTTCTGTTTACACATCTCCATGCAGGAAACGTGCGTTTCGGCCTCTTCTGAGCCTTTTGTGACTTTCAACCTTGTTACTGTCATTTCAACAGGTTTACATTAGTTTCTTAACAGAAGCTGCTGTTTACACATCTCCATGCAGGAAACGTGCGTTTCGGCCTGTTCTGAGCTTTTGTGACGTTTCAAGCCTGTTACTGTCATTTCAACAGGTTTACATTAGTTTCTTAACAGAAGCTTCTATTCACACATCTCCATGCAGGAAACGTTCGTTTCGGCCTCTTCTGAGCTTTTTGTGACGTTTCAAGCTTGTTACTGTCATTTCAACAGGTTTACATTAGTTTCTTAACAGTAGCTACTGTTTACACATCTCCATGCAGGAAACGTGCGTTTCGGCCTGTTCTGAGCTTTTTGTGACGTTTCAAGCTTGTTACTGTCATTTCAACAGGTTTACATTAGTTTCTTAACAGTAGCTGTTAAACACAAATTTCCACGCAGGAAAGGTGCGTTTTGGCCTGTTCTGAGCTTTTGGTGACGTTTCAAGCTTGTTACTGTCATTTCAACAGGTTTACATTAGTTTCTTAACAGAAGCTTCTATTCACACATCTCCATGCAGGACACGTGCGTTTCGGCCTCTTCTGAGCTTATGGTGACGTCTCAACCTTGTTACTGTTATTTCAACAGGTTTACATTAGTTTCTTAACAGTAGCTACTGTTGACACATCTCCATGCAGGAAACCTGCGTTTCGGCCTCTTCTGAGCTTTTTGTGACGTTTCAAGCTTGTAACTGTCATTTCAACAGGTTTACATTAGTTTCTTAACAGTAGCTGTTAAACACAAATTTCCACGCAGGAAAGGTGCGTTTTGGCCTGTTCTGAGCTTTTGGTGACGTTTCAATCTTGTTACTGTCATTTCAACAGGTTTACATTAGTTTCTTAACAGAAGCTTCTATTCACACATCTCCATGCAGGAAACGTGCGTTTCGGCCTCTTCTGAGCTTTTGTGACGTTTCAAGCCTGTAACTGTCATTTCAACAGGTTTACATTAGTTTCTTAACAGAAGCTTCTATTCACACATCTCCATGCAGGAAACGTGCGTTTCGGCCTGTTCTGAGCTTTTGGTGACGTCTCAACCTTGTTACTGTCATTTCAACAGGTTTGCATTAGTTTCTTAACAGACGCTACTGTTTACACATCTCCATGCAGGAAACGTGCGTTTCGGCCTCTTCTGAGCCTTTTGTGACGTTTCAACCTTGTTACTGTCATTTCAACAGGTTTGCATTGGTTTCTTAACAGAAGCTGCTGTTTACACATCTCCATGCAGGAAACGTGCGTTTCGGCCTGTTCTGAGCTTTTTGTGACGTTGCAAGCCTGTAACTGTCATTTCAACAGGTTTACATTAGTTTCTTAACAGAAGCTTCTATTCACACATCTCCATGCAGGACACGTGCGTTTCGGCCTCTTCTGAGATTTTTGTGACTTTTCAAGCTTGTTACTGTCATTTTAACAGGTTTACATTGGTTCCTTAACAGTAGCTACTGTTTACACATCTCCATGCAGGAAACGTGCGTTTCGGCCTCTTCTGAGCTTTTGGTGACGTCTTAACCTTGTTACTGTCATTTCAACAGGTTTACATTAGTTTCTTAACAGTAGCTACTGTTTACACATCTCCATGCAGGAAACGTGCGTTTCGGCCTCTTCTGAGCTTTTTGTGACGTTTCAACCTTGTTACTGTCATTTCAACAGGCTTGCATTAGTTTCTTAACAGTAGTTGTTAAACACACATTTCCATGCAGGAAAGGTGCGTTTCGGCCTGTTCTGAGCTTTTTGTGACGTTTCAAGCTTTTTACTGTCATTTCAACAGGTTTACATTAGTTTCTTAACAGAAGCTTCTATTCACACATCTCCATGCAGGAAACGTGCGTTTCGGCCTCTTCTGAGCTTTTTGTGACGTTTCAAGCTTGTTACTGTCATTTTAACAGTTTTACATTGGTTTCTTAACAGAAGCTGCTGGTTACACATCTCCATGCAGGAAACGTGCGTTTCGGCCTGTTCTGAGCTTTTGGTGACGTTTCAACCTTGTTACTGTCATTTCAACAGGCTTGCATTAGTTTCTTAACAGTAGTTGTTAAACACACATTTCCATGCAGGAAAGGTGCGTTTCGGCCTGTTCTGAGCTTTTTGTGACGTTTCAAGCTTTTTACTGTCATTTCAACAGGTTTACATTGGTTTCTTAACAGAAGCTGCTGTTTACACATCTCCATGCAGGAAAGGTGCGTTTCGGCCTCTTCTGAGCTTTTTGTGACGTTTCAAGCTTGTTACTGTCATTTTAACAGTTTTACATTGGTTTCTTAACAGAAGCTGCTGGTTACACATCTCCATGCAGGAAACGTGCGTTTCGGCCTGTTCTGAGCTTTTGGTGACGTCTCAACCTTGTTACTGTCATTTCAACAGGTTTACATTGGTTTGTTAACAGAAGCTGCTGTTTACACATATCCATGCAGGAAACTTGCGTTTTGGCCTGTTCTGAGCTTTTGGTGACGTCTCAACCTGTTACTGTCATTTCAACAGGTTTGCATTAGTTTCTTAACAGAAGCTTCTATTCACACATCTACATTCAGGAAACTTGCCTTTTGGCCTCTTCTGAGCTTTTTGTGACATTTCAAGCTTGTAACTGTCATTTCAACAGGTTTACATTGGTTTCTCTTTTGGTGACTTCTCAACCTTGTTACTGTCATTTCAACAGGTTTGCATTAGTTTCTTAACAGAAGCTTCTATTCACAAATCTACATGCAGGAAACTTGCCTTTTGGCCTCTTCTGAGCTTTTTGTGACGTTTCAAGCTTGTGTAGTGATCGAAAACAGATAGATGTCCAGAACAAACCGGGACAGGAGGCCAGATACAAAAATATAAATGAATTTATTCACACAATTTGTCTAGATTAAAAACACTAATTAAAAATGGACAACAGCGCAAGCGTGGAAATAAAAAGTAGCTACTTTAGAAAAAGGGATAAAGTGCAATGACACCGGCACAATCACTTGATATAATCAGCAAACTTGCACTGGAATAATTTAGAGGCTATTCATATGCGTTAGGACCCAATACACACAATAAAAGAGCAAATAGAACAAAATACCACTGCACACTATAAAAACTCGCACACTAATCATATGCAGGGGACAATAGAAGGCAATTAACACCTCAAATCACACTCACAACAATAGGGGGTCTCTAAAGCTATCTTTGAGCCTATAACCATACCTAAAATTGAGCGACGTCCATTAGCGATATTGCACTTTACCCTTTTTATAATAATAATATTTGAAATGAACAAAACCAAACCCAACTAAACAAAGAAACCAAGTAATAAAAATAAATGCCCGTTACTTTAAATGAATGTGGGAAAAAACAATGACAGGTAATATTGCACTTGCAGACAGTCCTTCAAATCATTTAGATTTCATTCAAACCAGCAGCGTGTTTTTAACGTCGTTATCACAGTTACTCTGTTCCAAGATTCAGCTCATCTAAACATCTGAAATGTTTGAACTGCACGCGTCGCATACACTGCTACACTTCCTGAGCTGCGAGCCAAGCGAGAGAGAGAGAGAGAGGGAGCGCAAATTACCTGTGTCCCTAAATAACCTCCGCCCTCCACCGGGCCATGACGTCACACCCATTACAATAGCCCCAATTTTAAAAGGTCACCGTCCCGGTGACAACTACAGCCATGGTCTAAACACTTCTCGCATGTTATTACCAACATGGGACACTTCTGATGCTCTGTCTAACGTGACTAAGGTTTGATTTACTGCCCTTGGAAGGTGGAAAGGATTAGAATGCTTCCCTGCTCTGCTTCTCTGAGGCCGCCTTTGTACCAGGCTAGGCTCTTTACTGCTTAGATCATCTCCCTGTGCATGACAAACTAATGGTGGGGTGCTTGAGCTACCTAATTCTATGGGTTTGGTTTGACAAACCGACTCCAGGACAGTAGGGGAGGGGGCCCTGACTCGCTGTTGCTCAGGCTCAGCGGTGATTATAATTCCCTCAAAGTCGTTATCATCAGCTGTGTTGGAGTTTGATCGTTGATGTAGATCCGCTTGAGTCCAGGGTCTGGAACAGGCTGTTTGTGTTGACGGCACCTGGGTAATGGCGGTAGGTAACACTCTAAGCTCCGACCTGTTAAGATTCTTTTCTGGACCAGCACAGTCTCTAGGGCATATTTTGTAAACCCTTCCCTCCTCATCCATGTGTTTTACAACCATGTAGACAGTTGGCTCCCAGGCGTCTTGAATTTTATGACGACCTGTAGGGTGACTTTTCCTATAAACAAGGGTTCCTGGGGCAAGCAGAGATGTTTCTGTTGGCTGATAGTGTCTGTTTCTTTGTTCCGCAGCCCTCTGGAGTTGCTCCTTCACCCGAAGATAAACTGTGTTCAGGCGATTTGTATGTTCATCCATCCAGTCCTGTGCTGAACTAGCCTTCGGTTCTTCTTCTGATGAGCCCAACAAGAAATCCACTGGCAGTTGAGCTTTCTGGCCAAACATCAGTTCAAATGGGGAATAACCTGTAGATTGGTGTTCCGTTGTGTTGTAAGCATAGAGCACTTGAGGTAGGTATTGTGGCCATTTTCTTTTCTTCTCCTTTGGGAGAGTTCGCAACAAGTCATGCAATGTTCGATTAAATCTTTCACATTGCCCATTGCCCTCTGGGTGGTAGGGGGTGGTTCTACTCTTTTCCACTCCATACAAATGGCAAAGTCTTTTCATGAGGTCCCCCTCAAAACTTCTCCCTTGATCGCTGTGGATTCGTTTTGGCACTCCATAAATGTAGAACCACTTCGAGCCACTGTGCTCGCCCGCTGATCTGATGTTGGGTAAGCTTGGGAAAATTTAGAGAACACATCCGTAACCACCAATACATTCTCCAGTCCATCACTGGCTTTATCCAAGAGGGTGAAATCGATGGCAATAACTTCCAAAGGTTTAGACGCCACCAGACCCCCCCTGAAGGTACGTACTTTTGGTTGTACTGCTTTCGCCAGTGTGCAGCGGTTACATTCCCGACAATATTGTTCGATGTTGTTCCCCATAAATGGCCAGAAACACCTCTCCCTCACGAGCCTCTTGGTACTTTCCATGCCTTGATGCCCGTGGTCGTCATGGAGACTTTTAAGGACCTCTGACTGCAAACATTGGGGCAACAACAGTTGGAACCGGACTTGTCCTTCCCCCAGTATCTGTATTTGCCGATACAGGATACCATCCCTTGATTTTATCCTAGCCCACTGTTGCACCAACTTCTTCAAACCCTTGCCAGCACTGGCCATTTCTTGTTTCACCGGAGGGTTTCCTCTTTTCCAGTATGGCAAAAATATGCTAATCACTGGATCTGTGGCTTGTAGGGCCAATAGGTCAGCTTTCGGTCGTGATGGAAAAGCAGCTATAGTTTGACAGGTAGCCGCAAAAGCATTGGCATCTTCAGAAGTGTTTTCAATTTGTTCGTGGACTTCCTGTGGTACTTTCATGCCAGGAAATATAGAGAAGGTGTTCTGGGAAGGAAACTGGCGTGACAAAGCATCCGCGTTACGATTAGCGGGTCCTGGTCGATATTTGATTTCAAAGTCGAAGACTGCCAACTCTGAGGCCCAACGCTGTTCCACAGCTCCCAGTTTAGCTGACTGTAAATAGCTTAAGGGATTATTGTCTGTGAACACCACAAATGTATTCCCCAGCAGATACTCTCGAAATTTTTGGGTGACTGCCCATTTCAGTGCCAGAAATTCTAGCTTTCTGGAACTATAGTTGGACATATTCCTTTCAGTAGGTCTGAGGCCTCTGCTTGCAAAGGCAATAGGGCAACGTTTTCCCCCTTGATCTTGGGATAACACTGCTCCAAGTCCAGCATAACTGGCATCGATTTCAAGGACAAAGGGTTTGGCAAAGTCAGCATATCCAAGAACTGGTGCACTAACAAGCAACTTCTTGAGTGTTTGGAATGCATGGTCACACTCATCACTCCAGCACCAATGACACTTTTCCCCCGGGCCTTGTGCTTCTTGTTGGTGCCCCCCATTTCAACCACCAGCCGGTGGAGTGGAGCAGCATGCTTTGCAAAGCCTTCCACAAAACGACGATAGTAGGAGGCAAACCCCAGGAATGATTGTAGCTCTTTGCAAGTAGTAGGTCTTGCCCATTCGGCTACTGCACTAATCTTTGAAGGGTCAGTGGAGACACCATCTGCAGAAATCACATGGCCCAAGTAACTGACCTCAGATTGAAAGAAGTGACATTTCTGTAACTTTAACTTCAGCTTGTGTTCTTTGAGACGGGTCAGTACAAGGTCAAGACGTTGGAGGTGCTGGTCAAAGGATGAAGAGAAGATAACAATGTCATCCAGGTACAATAGTAGAGACTGAAAACTCTGATCTCCAAAATCCGCTCCATCAACCTTTGAAAGGTACTGGGGCATTACATAGACCAAATGGCATCCGATTAAACTCAAAGAGTCCAAAAGGTGTGCAAAAGGCAGTCTTTGCTTTGTCCTTTTCTGCCATGGGTACTTGGTTGTATCCACTGGGTAGGTCCAATGTTGAAAACAACTGGGCACCGGTGAGGGCATCCAAAGACTCCTCAATCCGAGGCAGAGGAAAAGCATCCTTTCTTGTCTTAGCATTGAGCAACCTGTAGTCCACACATAGCCTGATTTCGCCATTTTTTTTAAAGACCACCACAATTGGAGAGGAATAGGGGCTACAGCTCGGACGTACCACACCTCTATCCAACAGCTCCTGGATGTGGGTTTTGACTTGTTCATACTGTGATGGCGGGAGCCTGCGGTAACGTTGCCGCACTGGGGCATCATCCACTAAAGGAATCTCATGCTCCACCAAAGTAGTACATCCTAAGTCACCCTCTCCCTGACTGAAAACCGTGCCATGTTTCTGCAAGAGTGTCAGTCCTTGTTGTGTCTGTGTGGAGGAAAGGTTAGGCCATGACAAGCTGGAGAGATCAAGGGCAGGGGGACTCTGAGCAGTCACTTGCTGAATCACTGCTACCATGCTCTGATTCTCTGTCTCCTCAACAAAAACGGTGTTTTCCGATTGTAGTGGGTCAACCATGTGCAGTTCACCTAGCAGTGTGTGGGGCGGTAGCCAAACATCTTCACTACCCACATTGACTACAGGGATTTCAATACAGCCCTGATGGACAGCAAGAAGGGCTGAAGACACAAGGATGCCTGCCGGAAGCGAATTCCCAGTGACCAGGGGTTCAAGAAGTACTGAGGGGAGAGTGAGGTTGGGAGCAGCGGGACAAGACGTGCGAATCCACTTTAATGAACCCGCAGGGACCCGGATGGCTCGCCCATGAACCTTGGCTTTACCCAAGTTCTCCTTTGAGTACAACGCTTCCATGCGTTGACACATGGAAAAGGTTTCTGTCCACTCCTTACTAGCAGCTTGGAGAACAGGTGATTCAAAAAGACTATTACCAAACTGTTCAAACAGCAAATGGTAACAGCGGCCAATGATGTTCATTCCTAAGAGGCCAGGTACAGCTTCTTCTTGTGGTCTGGACTCACCCGGTTGGTCCTCTACGACTAGTACGCCCATTTGTGTCAGGGTCTTCCCCAAAACAGTGACATCAAGCTCCATGTAACCTTTATAGGGAATGTGCAGTCCATTGGCAGCCTTAAGACGGAGCCAGCGACATTTCTTCAGCAGCCCAATGCCCCTTGACTTAAAGTGTTTCTCGAAAAAACCTTCTCTGATCGTGGTTACCATCGAGCCGGTATCCAACAAGCAGGGTACCATAACACCACCCATGCTGATTTCCACAACTGGGCAGTCTCCAATTAGTCGTGAGGGATCTTCCATTTGGTCTTCAGGTGAGCCCATAAGACCCTTTTCTGGTGCCAGGCTCTCTGCACCAGAGGGGTCTAGTTTTCCGACGGCTGGGAGTCAAGGCCCCCCACCTGACTGTGTACCCGAGCTTCAGGGCCAGACCCTACCTGGGACTTAGGGGCAGCTAGGTTAACCCTACAGAACCTGGCAATATGGCCTGCCTTATTACAGCGATGGCAAATTAGCTTGCCATCTGCTTGAAAGCGAGAACGCTTAGTTGAGTAAGGAACAGTTTCACTTTGAGTTGGCTGTAAGGCCTGGACAGTGACATGCTTCATAATCGTATCTAACTGAGCTTGCTGTTTACGGAGGCACTCTTTAATTTCAGCAATTTCATCATTAGGCTTAGCAGTGACTGTGTTTGTACTCCCTCAAAACTGTTAACGGCCTGGGAGTATGTATCACACGAATAAGCTCGAAGCTTACTTCTACCTCCCTGTCTGCTTGTTTCTGACCACCTAAGAGCAACCCCGAAGGTCAACAAAGGAAACAGCTGGTTCCTGAAGAACACGTTGTTTTAACTCTCTACGTAACGTATCGTCCAGCACATGCTCAATGAATTGATCTCGCAACAGTGCATCAGAGTTGCAATAGTGTTTTACGTACAACAACATCCATTAAGGATTTAAGTGCATGTGAGTAATCTCGTAAGGACTCCCCCTCTCTCTGAACACGCTGGAACAGTTGCAACTGTGCTGCTACATAAGACTGAGAGCAACAATAATTTTCAGTCAAAATAGCAAAAATCTTTTCTGGTGTATCTCTATTGGCACTAGGGTAAAAATTTACCTCAGCTTTCGCACCTCCATCTAAATGGTCAATTATAAACAATAATTGTTCAGCTACTAACATCCAGACATCTACGCACCTCCTCAATCCATTTCTCAACTGTTAGCAAATCAATTGACAATTTACCAGTGAACATGGGGCATTTACGTTCCCTAGGTACATACAGGTAGCGATAGGTAGTAGCTTCACTTGCCAAACTGCTAACTGGGACCACATTAGGAGACGCAGTGGGAGGCCCAGACATGGCATCTGGTACCTGAGATTGTTCCCGCAGTTGCTCCATCAATTGTTCATTGGTTGCTTTCAGCTGTTGCATCTGCTCCATGGGAGCCTGAAGATCCTCCATTCTTCCTCTGGACAGAGTCTGTTGCTGAAAGGGGGTAGATAACCCATATTGTGGTCCCCCGTCCGAGAAGCCCTGTCACTGTTTTTTCCCACACCAAACCAATCAACAAGGGCAAGAAAAAAACAAAAATACTAAAAAAACAAAAGAAATATGCCTCCCAATCCTGCCGACAACGCCAATTATGTAGTGATCGAAAACAGATAGATGTCCAGAACAAACCGGGACAGGAGGCCAGATACAAAAATATAAATGAATTTATTCACACAATTTGTCTAGATTAAAAACACTAATTAAAAATGGACAACAGCGCAAGCGTGGAAATAAAAAGTAGCTACTTTAGAAAAAGGGATAAAGTGCAATGACACCAGCACAATCACTTGATATAATCAGCAAACTTGCACTGGAATAATTTAGAGGCTATTCATATGCGTTAGGACCCAATACACTCAATAAAAGAGCAAATAGAACAAAATACCACTGCACACTATAAAAACTCGCACACTAATTATATGCAGGGGACAATAGAAGGCAATTAACACCTCAAATCACACTCACAACAATAGGGGGTCTCTAAAGCTATCTTTGAGCCTATAACCATACCTAAAATTGAGCGACGTCCATTAGAGATATTGCACTTTACCCTTTTTATAATAATAATATTTGAAATGAACAAAACCAAACCCAACTAAACAAAGAAACCAAGTAATAAAAATAAATGCCCGTTACTTTAAATGAATGTGGGAAAAAACAATGACAGGTAATATTGAACTGCAGACAGTCCTTCAAATCATTTAGAACCAGCAGCGTGTTTTTAACGTCGTTATCACAGTTACTCTGTTCCAAGATTCAGCTCATCTAAACATCTGAAATGTTTGAACTGCACGCGTCGCATACACTGCTACACTTCCTGAGCAGCGAGCCAAGCGAGAGAGAGAGAGACAGGGAGCGCAAATTACCTGTGTCCCTAAATAACCTCAGCCCTCCACCGGGCCATGACGTCACACCCATTACACTTGTATCTGTCATTTCAACAGGTTTACATTAGTTTCTTAACAGTAGCTGTTAAACACACATTTCCATGCAGGAAACTTGCGTTTTGGCCTGTTCTGAGCTTTTGGTGACGTCTCAACCTTGTTACTGTCATTTCAACGGGTTTGCATTAGTTTCTTAACAAAAGCTTCTATTCACACATCTCCAAGCAGGAAACATGCGTTTCGGCCTCTTCTGAGCTTTTTGTGACGTTTCAAGCATGTTACTGTCATTTTAACAGGTTTACATTGGTTTCTTAACAGAAGCTGGTGGTTACACATCTCCATGCAGGAAACGTGCGTTTTGGCCTGTTCTGAGCTTTTGGTGACGTCTCAACCTTGTTACTGTCATTTCAACAGGTTTACATTGGTTTCTTAACAGAAGCTGCTGTTTACACATCTCCATGCAGGAAACATGCGTTTCGGCCTCTTCTGAGCTTTTTGTGAAGTTTCAAGCTTGTAACTGTCATTTCAATACGTTTAACATTAGTTTCTTAACAGTAGCTGTTAAACACAAATTTCCACGCAGGAAAGGTGCGTTTTGGCCTGTTCTGAGCTTGTGGTGACGTTTCAATCTTGTTACTGTCATTTCAACAGGTTTACATTAGAAACTTAACAGAAGCTTCTATTCACACATCTCCATGCAGGAAACGTGCGTTTCGGCCTCTTCTGAGCTTTTTGTGACGTTTCAAGCTTGTTACTGTCATTTTAACAGGTTTACATTGGTTTCTTAACAGAAGCTGCTGTTTACACATATCCATGCAGGAAAAGTGCGTTTCGGCCTGTTTTGAGCTTTTTGTGACGTTTCAAGCTTGTTACTGTCATTTTAACAGGTTTACATTGGTTTCTTAACAGAAGCTTCTATTCACACATCTCCATGCAGGAAACGTGCGTTTTGGCCTCTTCTGAGCTTTTTGTTACGTTTCAAGGCTGTAACTGTCAATCAACAGGTTGACATTAGTTTCTTAACAGAAGCTTCTATTCACACATCTACATGCAGGAAACTTGCCTTTTGGCCTCTTCTGAGCTTTTTGTGACATTTCAAGCTTGTAACTGTCATTTCAACGGGTTTGCATTAGTTTCTTAACAGAAGCTTCTATTCACACATCTCCAAGCAGGAAACATGCGTTTCGGCCTCTTCTGAGCTTTTTGTGACGTTTCAAGCATGTTACTGTCATTTTAACAGGTTTACATTGGTTTCTTAACAGAAGCTGCTGGTTACACATCTCCATGCAGGAAACGTGCGTTTCGGCCTGTTCTGAGCTTTTGGTGACGTCTCAACCTTGTTACTGTCATTTCAACAGGTTTACATTGGTTTCTTAACAGAAGCTGCTGTTTACACATATCCATGCAGGAAAAGTGCGTTTCGGCCTGTTCTGAGCTTTTTGTGACGTCTCAACCTTGTTACTGTCATTTCAACAGGTTTACATTAGTTTCTTAACAGAAGCTTCTATTCACACATCTCCATGCAGGAAACGTGCGTTTCGGCCTCTTCTGAGCTTTTTGTGAAGTTTCAAGCTTGTAACTGTCATTTCAATACGTTTAACATTAGTTTCTTAACAGTAGCTGTTAAACACAAATTTCCACGCAGGAAAGGTGCGTTTTGGCCTGTTCTGAGCTTGTGGTGACGTTTCAATCTTGTTACTGTCATTTCAACAGGTTTACATTAGAAACTTAACAGAAGCTTCTATTCACACATCTCCATGCAGGAAACGTGCGTTTCGGCCTCTTCTGAGCTTTTTGTGACGTTTCAAGCTTGTTACTGTCATTTCAACAGGTTTACATTGGTTTCTTAACAGAAGCTGCTGGTTACACATCTCCATGCAGGAAACGTGCGTTTCGGCCTGTTCTGAGCTTTTGGTGACGTCTCAACCTTGTTACTGTCATTTCAACAGGTTTACATTGGTTTCTTAACAGAAGCTGCTGTTTACACATATCCATGCAGGAAAAGTGCGTTTCGGCCTGTTCTGAGCTTTTTGTGACGTCTCAACCTTGTTACTGTCATTTCAACAGGTTTACATTAGTTTCTTAACAGAAGCTTCTATTCATACATCTCCATGCAGGAAACGTGCGTTTCGGCCTCTTCTGAGCTTTTTGTGAAGTTTCAAGCTTGTAACTGTCATTTCAATATGTTTAACATTAGTTTCTTAACAGTAGCTGTTAAACACAAATTTCCACGCAGGAAAGGTGCGTTTTGGCCTGTTCTGAGCTTTTGGTGACGTTTCAAGCTTGTTACTGTCATTTTAACAGGTTTACATTGGTTTCTTAACAGAAGCTGCTGTTTACACATATCCATGCAGGAAAAGTGCGTTTCGGCCTGTTCTGAGCTTTTGTGACGTCTCAACCTTGTTACTGTCATTTCAACAGGTTTACATTAGTTTCTTAACAGAAGCTTCTATTCACACATCTCCATGCAGGAAACGTGCGTTTTGGCCTCTTCTGAGCTTTTTGTTACGTTTCAAGGCTGTAACTGTCAATCAACAGGTTGGCATTAGTTTCTTAACAGAAGCTTCTATTCACACATCTACATGCAGGAAACTTGCCTTTTGGCCTCTTCTGAGCTTTTTGTGACGTTTCAAGCTTGTAACTGTCATTTCAACGGGTTTGCATTAGTTTCTTAACAGAAGCTTCTATTCACACATCTCCATGCAGGAAACATGCGTTTCGGCCTCTTCTGAGCTTCTTGTGACGTTTCAAGCATGTTACTGTCATTTTAACAGGTTTACATTGGTTTCTTAACAGAAGCTGCTGGTTACACATCTCCATGCAGGAAACGTGCGTTTCGGCCTGTTCTGAGCTTTTGGTGACGTCTCAACCTTGTTACTGTCATTTCAACAGGTTTACATTAGTTTCTTAACAGAAGCTTCTATTCACACATCTCCATGCAGGAAACGTGCGTTTCGGCCTCTTCTGAGCTTTTTGTGAAGTTTCAAGCTTGTAACTGTCATTTCAATACGTTTAACATTAGTTTCTTAACAGTAGCTGTTAAACACAAATTTCCACGCAGGAAAGGTGCGTTTTGGCCTGTTCTGAGCTTTTGGTGACGTTTCAAGCTTGTAACTGTCATTTTAACAGGTTTACATTGGTTTCTTAACAGAAGCTGCTTGTTACACATCTCCATGCAGGAAACGTGCGTTTCGGCCTGTTCTGAGCTTTTGGTGACGTCTCAACCTTGTTACTGTCATTTCAACAGGTTTACATTGGTTTCTTAACAGAAGCTGCTGTTTACACATATCCATGCAGGAAAAGTGCGTTTCGGCCTGTTCTGAGCTTTTTGTGACGTCTCAACCTTGTTACTGTCATTTCAACAGGTTTACATTAGTTTCTTAACAGAAGCTTCTATTCACACATCTCCATGCAGGAAACGCGTTCGGCCTCTTCTGAGCTTTTTGTGAAGTTTCAAGCTTGTAACTGTCATTTCAATAGGTTTAACATTAGTTTCTTAACAGTAGCTGTTAAACACAAATTTCCATGCAGGAAAGGTGCGTTTTGGCCTGTTCTGAGCTTTTGGTGACGTTTCAAGCTTGTTACTGTCATTTTAACAGGTTTACATTGGTTTCTTAACAGAAGCTGCTGTTTACACATATCCATGCAGGAAAAGTGCGTTTCGGCCTGTTCTGAGCTTTTGTGACGTCTCAACCTTGTTACTGTCATTTCAACAGGTTTACATTAGTTTCTTAACAGAAGCTTCTATTCACACATCTCCATGCAGGAAACGTGCGTTTTGGCCTCTTCTGAGCTTTTGTGACGTTTCAAGGCTGTAACTGTCATTTCAACAGGTTTACATTAGTTTCTTAACAGAAGCTTCTATTCACACATCTCCATGCAGGAAACATGCGTTTCGGCCTCTTCTGAGCTTTTTGTGACGTTTCAAGCTTGTTACTGTCATTTCAACAGGTTTACATTAGTTTCTTAACAGAAGCTGCTGTTTACACATCTCCATGCAGGAAACGTGCGTTTCGGCCTGTTCTGAGCTTTTGGTGACGTTTCAACCTTGTTACTGTCATTTCAACAGGTTTACATTAGTTTCTTAACAGAAGCTGCTGTTTACACATATCCATGCAGGAAAAGTGCGTTTCGGCCTGTTCTGAGCTTTTTGTGACGTCTCAACCTTGTTACTGTCATTTCAACAGGTTTACATTAGTTTCTTAACAGAAGCTTCTATTCACACATCTCCATGCAGGAAACGTGCGTTTTGGCCTCTTCTGAGCTTTTTGTGACGTTTCAAGCTTGTAACTGTCATTTCAACAGGTTAACATTAGTTTCTTAACAGTAGCTGTTAAACACAAATTTCCATGCAGGAAAGGTGCGTTTTGGCCTGTTCTGAGCTTTTGGTGACGTTTCAATCTTGTTACTGTCATTTCAACAGGTTTACATTAGTTTCTTAACAGAAGCTTCTATTCACACATCTCCATGCAGGAAACGTGCGTTTCGGCCTGTTCTGAGCTTTTGTGACGTTTCAAGCTTGTTACTGTCATTTCAACAGGTTTACATTGGTTTCTTAACAGAAGCTGCTGGTTACACATCTCCATGCAGGAAACGTGCGTTTCGGCCTGTTCTGAGCTTTTGGTGACGTTTCAACCTTGTTACTGTCATTTCAACAGGTTTACATTAGTTTCTTAACAGAAGCTGCTGTTTACACATATCCATGCAGGAAAAGTGCGTTTCGGCCTGTTCTGAGCTTTTGTGACGTTTCAACCTTGTTACTGTCATTTCAACAGGTTTACATTAGTTTCTTAACAGAAGCTTCTATTCACACATCTCCATGCAGGAAACGTGCGTTTCGGCCTCTTCTGAGCTTTTTGTGACGTTTCAAGCTTGTTACTGTCATTTCAACAGGTTTACATTAGTTTCTTAACAGTAGCTGTTAAACACAAATCTCCATGCAGGAAAGGTGCGTTTTGGCCTGTTCTGAGCTTTTGGTGACGTTTCAAGCTTGTTACTGTCATTTCAACAGGTTTACATTGGTTTCTTAACAGAAGCTGCTGTTTACACATATCCATGCAGGAAAAGTGCGTTTCGGCCTGTTCTGAGCTTTTGTGACGTTTCAACCTTGTTACTGTCATTTCAACAGGTTTACATTAGTTTCTTAACAGAAGCTTCTATTCACACATCTCCATGCAGGAACGTGCGTTTGGCCTCTTCTGAGCTTTTGTGACGTTTCAAGCTTGTAACTGTCATTTCAACAGGTTTACATTAGTTTCTTAACAGAAGCTTCTATTCACACATCTCCATGCAGGAAACTTGCGTTTTGGCCTCTTCTGAGCTTTTTGTGACGTTTCAAGCTTGTTACTGTCATTTCAACAGGTTTACATTAGTTTCTTAACAGAAGCTTCTATTCACACATCTCCATGCAGGAAACATGCGTTTCGGCCTGTTCTGAGCTTTTGTGACGTTTCAAGCTTGTTACTGTCATTTCAACAGGTTTACATTAGTTTCTTAACAGAAGCTGCTGTTTACACATCTCCATGCAGGAAACGTGCGTTTCGGCCTGTTCTGAGCTTTTGGTGACGTTTCAACCTTGTTACTGTCATTTCAACAGGTTTACATTAGTTTCTTAACAGAAGCTTCTATTCACACATCTCCATGCAGGAAACGTGCGTTTCGGCCTGTTCTGAGCTTTTTGTGACGTTTCAAGCTTGTTACTGTCATTTCAACAGGTTTACATTAGTTTCTTAACAGTAGCTGTTAAACACACATCTCCATGCAGGAAACGTGCGTTTTGGCCTGTTCTGAGCTTTTGTGACGTTTCAAGCTTGTAACTGTCATTTCAACAGGTTTACATTAGTTTCTTAACAGAAGCTGCTTGTTACACATCTCCATGCAGGAAACGTGCGTTTCGGCCTGTTCTGAGCTTTTGGTGACGTTTCAACCTTGTTACTGTCATTTCAACAGGTTTACATTGGTTTCTTAACAGAAGCTGCTGTTTACACATCTCCATGCAGGAAAAGTGCGTTTGGCCTGTTCTGAGCTTTTTGTGACGTTTCAACCTTGTTACTGTCATTTCAACAGGTTTACATTAGTTTCTTAACAGAAGCTTCTATTCACACATCTCCATGCAGGAAACGTGCGTTTCGGCCTCTTCTGAGCTTTTGTGACGTTTCAAGCTTGTAACTGTCATTTCAATAGGTTTACATTAGTTTCTTAACAGTAGCTGTTAAACACAAATTTCCATGCAGGAAAGGTGCGTTTTGGCCTGTTCTGAGCTTTTGGTGACGTTTCAAGCTTGTTACTGTCATTTCAACAGGTTTACATTGGTTTCTTAACAGAAGCTGCTGTTTACACATATCCATGCAGGAAAAGTGCGTTTCGGCCTGTTCTGAGCTTTTGTGACGTTTCAACCTTGTTACTGTCATTTCAACAGGTTTACATTAGTTTCTTAACAGAAGCTTCTATTCACACATCTCCATGCAGGAAACGTGCGTTTTGGCCTCTTCTGAGCTTTTTGTGACGTTTCAAGCTGTTACTGTCATTTCAACAGGTTTACATTAGTTTCTTAACAGAAGCTTCTATTCACACATCTCCATGCAGGAAACTTGCGTTTTGGCCTCTTCTGAGCTTTTGTGACGTTTCAAGCTTGTTACTGTCATTTCAACAGGTTTACATTAGTTTCTTAACAGAAGCTTCTATTCACACATCTCCATGCAGGAAACGTGCGTTTCGGCCTCTTCTGAGCTTTTGTGACGTTTCAAGCTTGTTACTGTCATTTCAACAGGTTTACATTGGTTTCTTAACAGAAGCTGATGTTTACACATCTCCATGCAGGAAACGTGCGTTTCGGCCTGTTCTGAGCTTTCTGTGACGTTTCAACCTTGTTACTGTCATTTCAACAGGTTTACATTAGTTTCTTAACAGAAGCTTCTATTCACACATCTCCATGCAGGAAACGTGCGTTTCGGCCTGTTCTGAGCTTTTTGTGACGTTTCAAGCTTGTTACTGTCATTTCAACAGGTTTACATTAGTTTCTTAACAGAAGCTGTTAAACACACATCTCCATGCAGGAAAGGTGCGTTTTGGCCTGTTCTGAGCTTTTGTGACGTTTCAAGCTTGTTACTGTCATTTCAACAGGTTTACATTAGTTTCTTAACAGAAGCTGCTTTTTACACATCTCCATGCAGGAAACGTGCGTTTCGGCCTGTTCTGAGCTTTTTGTGACGTTTCAACCTTGTTACTGTCATTTCAACAGGTTTACATTAGTTTCTTAACAGAAGCTGCTGTTTACACATCTCCATGCAGGAAAAGTGCGTTTCGGCCTGTTCTGAGCTTTTTGTGACGTTTCAACCTTGTTACTGTCATTTCAACAGGTTTACATTAGTTTCTTAACAGTAGCTGTTAAACACACATCTCCATGCAGGAAACGTGCGTTTTGGCCTGTTCTGAGCTTTTGGTGACGTTTCAAGCTTGTTACTGTCATTTCAACAGGTTTACATTAGTTTCTTAACAGAAGCTGCTGTTTACACATCTCCATGCAGGAAAAGTGCGTTTCGGCCTGTTCTGAGCTTTTTGTGACGTCTCAACCTTGTTACTGTCATTTCAACAGGTTTACATTAGTTTCTTAACAGAAGCTTCTATTCACACATCTCCATGCAGGAAACGTGCGTTTTGGCCTCTTCTGAGCTTTTTACTGTCATTTCAATAGGTTTAACATTAGTTTCTTAACAGTAGCTGTTAAACACACATCTCCATGCAGGAAAGGTGCGTTTGGCCTGTTCTGAGCTTTTTGTGACGTTTCAAGGTTGTTACTGTCATTTCAACAGATTTACATTGGTTTCTTAACAGAAGCTACTGTTTACACATCTCCATGCAGGAAAAGTGCGTTTCGGCCTGTTCTGAGCTTTTTGTGACGTCTCAACCTTGTTACTGTCCTTTCAACAGGTTTACATTAGTTTCTTAACAGAAGCTTCTATTCACACATCTCCATGCAGGAAACGTGCGTTTGGCCTGTTCTGAGCTTTTTGTGACGTTTCAAGCTTGTTACTGTCATTTCAACAGGTTTACATTAGTTTCTTAACAGTAGCTGTTAAACACACATCTCCATGCAGGAAAGGTGCGTTTTGGCCTGTTCTGAGCTTTTGTGACGTTTCAAGCTTGTTACTGTCATTTCAACAGGTTTACATTAGTTTCTTAACAGAAGCTGATGTTTACACATCTCCATGCAGGAAAAGTGCGTTTCGGCCTGTTCTGAGCTTTCTGTGACGTTTCAACCTTGTTACTGTCATTTCAACAGGTTTACATTAGTTTCTTAACAGAAGCTTCTATTCACACATCTCCATGCAGGAAACGTGCGTTTCGGCCTGTTCTGAGCTTTTGTGACGTTTCAAGCTTGTTACTGTCATTTCAACAGGTTTACATTAGTTTCTTAACAGTAGCTGTTTAACACACATCTCCATGCAGGAAAGGTGCGTTTGGCCTGTTCTGAGCTTTTGTGACGTTTCAAGCTTGTTACTGTCATTTCAACAGGTTTACATTAGTTTCTTAACAGAAGCTTCTATTCACACATCTCCATGCAGGAAACGTGCGTTTCGGCCTGTTCTGAGCTTTTTGTGACGTTTCAAGCTTGTTACTGTCATTTCAACAGGTTTACATTAGTTTCTTAACAGAAGCTGTTTTACACATCTCCATGCAGGAAACGTGCGTTTCGGCCTGTTCTGAGCTTTCTGTGACGTTTCAACCTTGTTACTGTCATTTCAACAGGTTTACATTAGTTTCTTAACAGAAGCTTCTATTCACACATCTCCATGCAGGAAACGTGCGTTTCGGCCTGTTCTGAGCTTTTTGTGACGTTTCAAGCTTGTTACTGTCATTTCAACAGGTTTACATTAGTTTCTTAACAGAAGCTGTTAAACACACATCTCCATGCAGGAAACGTGCGTTTTGGCCTGTTCTGAGCTTTTTGTGACGTTTCAAGCTTGTTACTGTCATTTCAACAGGTTTACATTAGTTTCTTAACAGAAGCTGCTGTTACACATCTCCATGCAGGAAACGTGCGTTTCGGGCCTGAGTTGTGAGCTTTTTGTTACTGTCATTTCAACAGGTTTACATTAGTTTCTTAACAGAAGCTTCTATTCACACATCTCCATGCAGGAAACGTGCGTTTGGGCCTGTTCTGAGCTTTTTGTGACGTTTCAACAGGTTTACATTAGTTTTTTAACAGAAGCTTCTATTCACACATCTCCATGCAGGAAACGTGCGTTTTGGCCTGTTCTGAGCTTTTTGTGACGTTTCAAGCTTGTTACTGTCATTTCAACAGGTTTACATTAGTTTCTTAACAGAAGCTTCTATTCACACATCTCCATGCAGGAAACGTGCGTTTCGGCCTGTTCTGAGCTTTTGTGACGTTTCAAGCTTGTTACTGTCATTTCAACAGGTTTACATTAGTTTCTTAACAGAAGCTGCTATTACACATCTCCATGCAGGAAACGTGCGTTTGGCCTGTTCTGAGCTTTTTGTGACGTTTCAAGCTTGTTACTGTCATTTCAACAGGTTTACATTAGTTTCTTAACAGAAGCTGCTGTTTACACATCTCCATGCAGGAAACGTGCGTTTCGGCCTGTTCTGAGCTTTTTGTGACGTTTCAACCTTGTTACTGTCATTTCAACAGGTTTACATTAGTTTCTTAACAGAAGCTTCTATTCACACATCTCCATGCAGGAAACGTGCGTTTCGGCCTGTTCTGAGCTTTTTGTGACGTTTCAAGCTTGTTACTGTCATTTCAACAGGTTTACATTAGTTTCTTAACAGAAGCTGTTAAACACACATCTCCATGCAGGAAACGTGCGTTTTGGCCTGTTCTGAGCTTTTGTGACGTTTCAAGCTTGTTACTGTCATTTCAACAGGTTTACATTAGTTTCTTAACAGAAGCTGATGTTTACACATCTCCATGCAGGAAACGTGCGTTTCGGCCTGTTCTGAGCTTTTTGTGACGTTTCAACCTTGTTACTGTCATTTCAACAGGTTTACATTAGTTTCTTAACAGAAGCTTCTATTCACACATCTCCATGCAGGAAACGTGCGTTTCGGCCTGTTCTGAGCTTTTTGTGACGTTTCAAGCTTGTTACTGTCATTTCAACAGGTTTACATTAGTTTCTTAACAGAAGCTTCTATTCACACATCTCCATGCAGGAAACGTGCGTTTCGGCCTGTTCTGAGCTTTTTGTGACGTTTCAAGCTTGTTACTGTCATTTCAACAGGTTTACATTAGTTTCTTAACAGAAGCTGCTATTCACACATCTCCATGCAGGAAACGTGCGTTTCGGCCTGTTCTGAGCTTTTGTGACGTTTCAAGCTTGTTACTGTCATTTCAACAGGTTTACATTAGTTTCTTAACAGAAGCTTCTATTCACACATCTCCATGCAGGAAACGTGCGTTTCGGCCTGTTCTGAGCTTTTTGTGACGTTTCAAGCTTGTTACTGTCATTTCAACAGGTTTACATTAGTTTCTTAACAGAAGCTGTTAAACACACATCTCCATGCAGGAAACGTGCGTTTCGGCCTGTTCTGAGCTTTTGTGACGTTTCAAGCTTGTTACTGTCATTTCAACAGGTTTACATTAGTTTCTTAACAGAAGCTTCTATTCACACATCTCCATGCAGGAAACGTGCGTTTCGGCCTGTTCTGAGCTTTTGTGACGTTTCAAGCTTGTTACTGTCATTTCAACAGGTTTACATTAGTTTCTTAACAGAAGCTGCTATTCACACATCTCCATGCAGGAAACGTGCGTTTCGGCCTGTTCTGAGCTTTTGTGACGTTTCAAGCTTGTTACTGTCATTTCAACAGGTTTACATTAGTTTCTTAACAGAAGCTTCTATTCACACATCTCCATGCAGGAAACGTGCGTTTCGGCCTGTTCTGAGCTTTTTGTGACGTTTCAAGCTTGTTACTGTCATTTCAACAGGTTTACATTAGTTTCTTAACAGAAGCTTTTATTCACACATCTCCATGCAGGAAACGTGCGTTTTGGCCTGTTCTGAGCTTTTGTGACGTTTCAAGCTTGTTACTGTCATTTCAACAGGTTTACATTAGTTTCTTAACAGAAGCTTCTATTCACACATCTCCATGCAGGAAACGTGCGTTTCGGCCTGTTCTGAGCTTTTGTGACGTTTCAAGCTTGTTACTGTCATTTCAACAGGTTTACATTAGTTTCTTAACAGAAGCTTCTATTCACACATCTCCATGCAGGAAACGTGCGTTTGGCCTGTTCTGAGCTTTTTGTGACGTTTCAAGCTTGTTACTGTCATTTCAACAGGTTTACATTAGTTTCTTAACAGAAGCTTCTATTCACACATCTCCATGCAGGAAACGTGCGTTTCGGCCTGTTCTGAGCTTTTTGTGACGTTTCAAGCTTGTTACTGTCATTTCAACAGGTTTACATTAGTTTCTTAACAGAAGCTTCTATTCACACATCTCCATGCAGGAAACGTGCGTTTCGGCCTGTTCTGAGCTTTTTGTGACGTTTCAAGCTTGTTACTGTCATTTCAACAGGTTTACATTAGTTTCTTAACAGAAGCTTCTATTCACACATCTCCATGCAGGAAACGTGCGTTTCGGCCTGTTCTGAGCTTTTTGTGACGTTTCAAGCTTGTTACTGTCATTTCAACAGGTTTACATTAGTTTCTTAACAGAAGCTGTTGTTCACACATCTCCATGCAGGAAACGTGCGTTTTGGCCTGTTCTGAGTTTTTGTGACGTTTCAAGCTTGTTACTGTCATTTCAACAAGTTTACATTAGTTTCTTAACAAAAGCTTCTATTCACACATCTCCATGCAGGAAACGTGCGTTTCGGCCTGTTCTGAGCTTTTTGTGACGTTTCAAGCTTGTTACTGTCATTTCAACAGGTTTACATTAGTTTCTTAACAGAAGCTTCTATTCACACATCTCCATGCAGGAAACGTGCGTTTCGGCCTGTTCTGAGCTTTTTGTGACGTTTCAAGCTTGTTACTGTCATTTCAACAGGTTTACATTAGTTTCTTAACAGAAGCTTCTATTCACACATCTCCATGCAGGAAACGTGCGTTTCGGCCTGTTCTGAGCTTTTGTGACGTTTCAAGCTTGTTACTGTCATTTCAACAGGTTTACATTAGTTTCTTAACAGAAGCTTCTATTCACACATCTCCATGCAGGAAACGTGCGTTTCGGCCTGTTCTGAGCTTTTTGTGACGTTTCAAGCTTGTTACTGTCATTTCAACAGGTTTACATTAGTTTCTTAACAGAAGCTTCTATTCACACATCTCCATGCAGGAAACGTGCGTTTCGGCCTGTTCTGAGCTTTTGTGACGTTTCAAGCTTGTTACTGTCATTTCAACAGGTTTACATTAGTTTCTTAACAGAAGCTTCTATTCACACATCTCCATGCAGGAAACGTGCGTTTCGGCCTGTTCTGAGCTTTTGTGACGTTTCAAGCTTGTTACTGTCATTTCAACAGGTTTACATTAGTTTCTTAACAGAAGCTTCTATTCACACATCTCCATGCAGGAAACGTGCGTTTCGGCCTGTTCTGAGCTTTTTGTGACGTTTCAAGCTTGTTACTGTCATTTCAACAGGTTTACATTAGTTTCTTAACAGAAGCTTCTATTCACACATCTCCATGCAGGAAACGTGCGTTTCGGCCTGTTCTGAGCTTTTTGTGACGTTTCAAGCTTGTTACTGTCATTTCAACAGGTTTACATTAGTTTCTTAACAGAAGCTTCTATTCACACATCTCCATGCAGGAAACGTGCGTTTCGGCCTGTTCTGAGCTTTTGTGACGTTTCAAGCTTGTTACTGTCATTTCAACAGGTTTACATTAGTTTCTTAACAGAAGCTTCTATTCACACATCTCCATGCAGGAAACGTGCGTTTCGGCCTGTTCTGAGCTTTTTGTGACGTTTCAAGCTTGTTACTGTCATTTCAACAGGTTTACATTAGTTTCTTAACAGAAGCTTCTATTCACACATCTCCATGCAGGAAACGTGCGTTTCGGCCTGTTCTGAGCTTTTTGTGACGTTTCAAGCTTGTTACTGTCATTTCAACAGGTTTACATTAGTTTCTTAACAGAAGCTTCTATTCACACATCTCCATGCAGGAAACGTGCGTTTCGGCCTGTTCTGAGCTTTTGTGACGTTTCAAGCTTGTTACTGTCATTTCAACAGGTTTACATTAGTTTCTTAACAGAAGCTTCTATTCACACATCTCCATGCAGGAAACGTGCGTTTCGGCCTGTTCTGAGCTTTTTGTGACGTTTCAAGCTTGTTACTGTCATTTCAACAGGTTTACATTAGTTTCTTAACAGAAGCTTCTATTCACACATCTCCATGCAGGAAACGTGCGTTTCGGCCTGTTCTGAGCTTTTGTGACGTTTCAAGCTTGTTACTGTCATTTCAACAGGTTTACATTAGTTTCTTAACAGAAGCTTCTATTCACACATCTCCATGCAGGAAACGTGCGTTTCGGCCTGTTCTGAGCTTTTGTGACGTTTCAAGCTTGTTACTGTCATTTCAACAGGTTTACATTAGTTTCTTAACAGAAGCTTCTATTCACACATCTCCATGCAGGAAACGTGCGTTTCGGCCTGTTCTGAGCTTTTGTGACGTTTCAAGCTTGTTACTGTCATTTCAACAGGTTTACATTAGTTTCTTAACAGAAGCTGCTATTCACACATCTCCATGCAGGAAACGTGCGTTTCGGCCTGTTCTGAGCTTTTGTGACGTTTCAAGCTTGTTACTGTCATTTCAACAGGTTTACATTAGTTTCTTAACAGAAGCTTCTATTCACACATCTCCATGCAGGAAACGTGCGTTTCGGCCTGTTCTGAGCTTTTTGTGACGTTTCAAGCTTGTTACTGTCATTTCAACAGGTTTACATTAGTTTCTTAACAGAAGCTTCTATTCACACATCTCCATGCAGGAAACGTGCGTTTCGGCCTGTTCTGAGCTTTTTGTGACGTTTCAAGCTTGTTACTGTCATTTCAACAGGTTTACATTAGTTTCTTAACAGAAGCTTCTATTCACACATCTCCATGCAGGAAACGTGCGTTTCGGCCTGTTCTGAGCTTTTTGTGACGTTTCAAGCTTGTTACTGTCATTTCAACAGGTTTACATTAGTTTCTTAACAGAAGCTTCTATTCACACATCTCCATGCAGGAAACGTGCGTTTCGGCCTGTTCTGAGCTTTTGTGACGTTTCAAGCTTGTTACTGTCATTTCAACAGGTTTACATTAGTTTCTTAACAGAAGCTTCTATTCACACATCTCCATGCAGGAAACGTGCGTTTCGGCCTGTTCTGAGCTTTTTGTGACGTTTCAAGCTTGTTACTGTCATTTCAACAGGTTTACATTAGTTTCTTAACAGAAGCTTCTATTCACACATCTCCATGCAGGAAACGTGCGTTTCGGCCTGTTCTGAGCTTTTGTGACGTTTCAAGCTTGTTACTGTCATTTCAACAGGTTTACATTAGTTTCTTAACAGAAGCTTCTATTCACACATCTCCATGCAGGAAACGTGCGTTTCGGCCTGTTCTGAGCTTTTGTGACGTTTCAAGCTTGTTACTGTCATTTCAACAGGTTTACATTAGTTTCTTAACAGAAGCTTCTATTCACACATCTCCATGCAGGAAACGTGCGTTTCGGCCTGTTCTGAGCTTTTTGTGACGTTTCAAGCTTGTTACTGTCATTTCAACAGGTTTACATTAGTTTCTTAACAGAAGCTTCTATTCACACATCTCCATGCAGGAAACGTGCGTTTCGGCCTGTTCTGAGCTTTTTGTGACGTTTCAAGCTTGTTACTGTCATTTCAACAGGTTTACATTAGTTTCTTAACAGAAGCTTCTATTCACACATCTCCATGCAGGAAACGTGCGTTTCGGCCTGTTCTGAGCTTTTGTGACGTTTCAAGCTTGTTACTGTCATTTCAACAGGTTTACATTAGTTTCTTAACAGAAGCTTCTATTCACACATCTCCATGCAGGAAACGTGCGTTTTGGCCTGTTCTGAGCTTTTGTGACGTTTCAAGCTTGTTACTGTCATTTCAACAGGTTTACATTAGTTTCTTAACAGAAGCTTCTATTCACACATCTCCATGCAGGAAACGTGCGTTTCGGCCTGTTCTGAGCTTTTTGTGACGTTTCAAGCTTGTTACTGTCATTTCAACAGGTTTACATTAGTTTCTTAACAGAAGCTTCTATTCACACATCTCCATGCAGGAAACGTGCGTTTGGCCTGTTCTGAGCTTTTGTGACGTTTCAAGCTTGTTACTGTCATTTCAACAGGTTTACATTAGTTTCTTAACAGAAGCTGTCTATTCACACATCTCCATGCAGGAAACGTGCGTTTCGGCCTGTTCTGAGCTTTTGTGACGTTTCAAGCTTGTTACTGTCATTTCAACAGGTTTACATTAGTTTCTTAACAGAAGCTTCTATTCACACATCTCCATGCAGGAAACGTGCGTTTCGGCCTGTTCTGAGCTTTTTGTGACGTTTCAAGCTTGTTACTGTCATTTCAACAGGTTTACATTAGTTTCTTAACAGAAGCTTCTATTCACACATCTCCATGCAGGAAACGTGCGTTTGGCCTGTTCTGAGCTTTTTGTGACGTTTCAAGCTTGTTACTGTCATTTCAACAGGTTTACATTAGTTTCTTAACAGAAGCTTTATTCACACATCTCCATGCAGGAAACGTGCGTTTTGGCCTGTTCTGAGCTTTTGTGACGTTTCAAGCTTGTTACTGTCATTTCAACAGGTTTACATTAGTTTCTTAACAGAAGCTTCTATTCACACATCTCCATGCAGGAAACGTGCGTTTCGGCCTGTTCTGAGCTTTTGTGACGTTTCAAGCTTGTTACTGTCATTTCAACAGGTTTACATTAGTTTCTTAACAGAAGCTTCTATTCACACATCTCCATGCAGGAAACGTGCGTTTCGGCCTGTTCTGAGCTTTTTGTGACGTTTCAAGCTTGTTACTGTCATTTCAACAGGTTTACATTAGTTTCTTAACAGAAGCTTCTATTCACACATCTCCATGCAGGAAACGTGCGTTTCGGCCTGTTCTGAGCTTTTGTGACGTTTCAAGCTTGTTACTGTCATTTCAACAGGTTTACATTAGTTTCTTAACAGAAGCTTCTATTCACACATCTCCATGCAGGAAACGTGCGTTTCGGCCTGTTCTGAGCTTTTTGTGACGTTTCAAGCTTGTTACTGTCATTTCAACAGGTTTACATTAGTTTCTTAACAGAAGCTTCTATTCACACATCTCCATGCAGGAAACGTGCGTTTCGGCCTGTTCTGAGCTTTTGTGACGTTTCAAGCTTGTTACTGTCATTTCAACAGGTTTACATTAGTTTCTTAACAGAAGCTTCTATTCACACATCTCCATGCAGGAAACGTGCGTTTCGGCCTGTTCTGAGCTTTTTGTGACGTTTCAAGCTTGTTACTGTCATTTCAACAGGTTTACATTAGTTTCTTAACAGAAGCTTCTATTCACACATCTCCATGCAGGAAACGTGCGTTTGGCCTGTTCTGAGCTTTTTGTGACGTTTCAAGCTTGTTACTGTCATTTCAACAGGTTTACATTAGTTTCTTAACAGAAGCTTCTATTCACACATCTCCATGCAGGAAACGTGCGTTTCGGCCTGTTCTGAGCTTTTTGTGACGTTTCAAGCTTGTTACTGTCATTTCAACAGGTTTACATTAGTTTCTTAACAGAAGCTTCTATTCACACATCTCCATGCAGGAAACGTGCGTTTCGGCCTGTTCTGAGCTTTTTGTGACGTTTCAAGCTTGTTACTGTCATTTCAACAGGTTTACATTAGTTTCTTAACAGAAGCTTCTATTCACACATCTCCATGCAGGAAACGTGCGTTTGGCCTGTTCTGAGCTTTTTGTGACGTTTCAAGCTTGTTACTGTCATTTCAACAGGTTTACATTAGTTTCTTAACAGAAGCTTCTATTCACACATCTCCATGCAGGAAACGTGCGTTTCGGCCTGTTCTGAGCTTTTTGTGACGTTTCAAGCTTGTTACTGTCATTTCAACAGGTTTACATTAGTTTCTTAACAGAAGCTTCTATTCACACATCTCCATGCAGGAAACGTGCGTTTCGGCCTGTTCTGAGCTTTTTGTGACGTTTCAAGCTTGTTACTGTCATTTCAACAGGTTTACATTAGTTTCTTAACAGAAGCTTCTATTCACACATCTCCATGCAGGAAACGTGCGTTTCGGCCTGTTCTGAGCTTTTTGTGACGTTTCAAGCTTGTTACTGTCATTTCAACAGGTTTACATTAGTTTCTTAACAGAAGCTTCTATTCACACATCTCCATGCAGGAAACGTGCGTTTCGGCCTGTTCTGAGCTTTTGTGACGTTTCAAGCTTGTTACTGTCATTTCAACAGGTTTACATTAGTTTCTTAACAGAAGCTTCTATTCACACATCTCCATGCAGGAAACGTGCGTTTCGGCCTGTTCTGAGCTTTTGTGACGTTTCAAGCTTGTTACTGTCATTTCAACAGGTTTACATTAGTTTCTTAACAGAAGCTTCTATTCACACATCTCCATGCAGGAAACGTGCGTTTCGGCCTGTTCTGAGCTTTTTGTGACGTTTCAAGCTTGTTACTGTCATTTCAACAGGTTTACATTAGTTTCTTAACAGAAGCTTCTATTCACACATCTCCATGCAGGAAACGTGCGTTTCGGCCTGTTCTGAGCTTTTTGTGACGTTTCAAGCTTGTTACTGTCATTTCAACAGGTTTACATTAGTTTCTTAACAGAAGCTTCTATTCACACATCTCCATGCAGGAAACGTGCGTTTCGGCCTGTTCTGAGCTTTTGTGACGTTTCAAGCTTGTTACTGTCATTTCAACAGGTTTACATTAGTTTCTTAACAGAAGCTTCTATTCACACATCTCCATGCAGGAAACGTGCGTTTCGGCCTGTTCTGAGCTTTTGTGACGTTTCAAGCTTGTTACTGTCATTTCAACAGGTTTACATTAGTTTCTTAACAGAAGCTTCTATTCACACATCTCCATGCAGGAAACGTGCGTTTCGGCCTGTTCTGAGCTTTTGTGACGTTTCAAGCTTGTTACTGTCATTTCAACAGGTTTACATTAGTTTCTTAACAGAAGCTTCTATTCACACATCTCCATGCAGGAAACGTGCGTTTCGGCCTGTTCTGAGCTTTTGTGACGTTTCAAGCTTGTTACTGTCATTTCAACAGGTTTACATTAGTTTCTTAACAGAAGCTTCTATTCACACATCTCCATGCAGGAAACGTGCGTTTCGGCCTGTTCTGAGCTTTTTGTGACGTTTCAAGCTTGTTACTGTCATTTCAACAGGTTTACATTAGTTTCTTAACAGAAGCTTCTATTCACACATCTCCATGCAGGAAACGTGCGTTTCGGCCTGTTCTGAGCTTTTGTGACGTTTCAAGCTTGTTACTGTCATTTCAACAGGTTTACATTAGTTTCTTAACAGAAGCTTCTATTCACACATCTCCATGCAGGAAACGTGCGTTTCGGCCTGTTCTGAGCTTTTTGTGACGTTTCAAGCTTGTTACTGTCATTTCAACAGGTTTACATTAGTTTCTTAACAGAAGCTTCTATTCACACATCTCCATGCAGGAAACGTGCGTTTCGGCCTGTTCTGAGCTTTTTGTGACGTTTCAAGCTTGTTACTGTCATTTCAACAGGTTTACATTAGTTTCTTAACAGAAGCTTCTATTCACACATCTCCATGCAGGAAACGTGCGTTTCGGCCTGTTCTGAGCTTTTGTGACGTTTCAAGCTTGTTACTGTCATTTCAACAGGTTTACATTAGTTTCTTAACAGAAGCTTCTATTCACACATCTCCATGCAGGAAACGTGCGTTTGGCCTGTTCTGAGCTTTTGTGACGTTTCAAGCTTGTTACTGTCATTTCAACAGGTTTACATTAGTTTCTTAACAGAAGCTTCTATTCACACATCTCCATGCAGGAAACGTGCGTTTCGGCCTGTTCTGAGCTTTTTGTGACGTTTCAAGCTTGTTACTGTCATTTCAACAGGTTTACATTAGTTTCTTAACAGAAGCTTCTATTCACACATCTCCATGCAGGAAACGTGCGTTTCGGCCTGTTCTGAGCTTTTTGTGACGTTTCAAGCTTGTTACTGTCATTTCAACAGGTTTACATTAGTTTCTTAACAGAAGCTTCTATTCACACATCTCCATGCAGGAAACGTGCGTTTCGGCCTGTTCTGAGCTTTTGTGACGTTTCAAGCTTGTTACTGTCATTTCAACAGGTTTACATTAGTTTCTTAACAGAAGCTTCTATTCACACATCTCCATGCAGGAAACGTGCGTTTCGGCCTGTTCTGAGCTTTTGTGACGTTTCAAGCTTGTTACTGTCATTTCAACAGGTTTACATTAGTTTCTTAACAGAAGCTTCTATTCACACATCTCCATGCAGGAAACGTGCGTTTCGGCCTGTTCTGAGCTTTTTGTGACGTTTCAAGCTTGTTACTGTCATTTCAACAGGTTTACATTAGTTTCTTAACAGAAGCTTCTATTCACACATCTCCATGCAGGAAACGTGCGTTTCGGCCTGTTCTGAGCTTTTTGTGACGTTTCAAGCTTGTTACTGTCATTTCAACAGGTTTACATTAGTTTCTTAACAGAAGCTTCTATTCACACATCTCCATGCAGGAAACGTGCGTTTTGGCCTGTTCTGAGCTTTTGTGACGTTTCAAGCTTGTTACTGTCATTTCAACAGGTTTACATTAGTTTCTTAACAGAAGCTTCTATTCACACATCTCCATGCAGGAAACGTGCGTTTCGGCCTGTTCTGAGCTTTTGTGACGTTTCAAGCTTGTTACTGTCATTTCAACAGGTTTACATTAGTTTCTTAACAGAAGCTTCTATTCACACATCTCCATGCAGGAAACGTGCGTTTCGGCCTGTTCTGAGCTTTTGTGACGTTTCAAGCTTGTTACTGTCATTTCAACAGGTTTACATTAGTTTCTTAACAGAAGCTGCTATTCACACATCTCCATGCAGGAAACGTGCGTTTCGGCCTGTTCTGAGCTTTTTGTGACGTTTCAAGCTTGTTACTGTCATTTCAACAGGTTTACATTAGTTTCTTAACAGAAGCTTCTATTCACACATCTCCATGCAGGAAACGTGCGTTTCGGCCTGTTCTGAGCTTTTTGTGACGTTTCAAGCTTGTTACTGTCATTTCAACAGGTTTACATTAGTTTCTTAACAGAAGCTTCTATTCACACATCTCCATGCAGGAAACGTGCGGCCTGTTCTGAGCTTTTGTGACGTTTCAAGCTTGTTACTGTCATTTCAACAGGTTTACATTAGTTTCTTAACAGAAGCTTCTATTCACACATCTCCATGCAGGAAACGTGCGTTTCGGCCTGTTCTGAGCTTTTTGTGACGTTTCAAGCTTGTTACTGTCATTTCAACAGGTTTACATTAGTTTCTTAACAGAAGCTTCTATTCACACATCTCCATGCAGGAAACGTGCGTTTGGCCTGTTCTGAGCTTTTTGTGACGTTTCAAGCTTGTTACTGTCATTTCAACAGGTTTACATTAGTTTCTTAACAGAAGCTTCTATTCACACATCTCCATGCAGGAAACGTGCGTTTTGGCCTGTTCTGAGCTTTTGTGACGTTTCAAGCTTGTTACTGTCATTTCAACAGGTTTACATTAGTTTCTTAACAGAAGCTGCTGTTTACACATCTCCATGCAGGAAACGTGCGTTTCGGCCTGTTCTGAGCTTTTTGTGACGTTTCAAGCTTGTTACTGTCATTTCAACAGGTTTACATTAGTTTCTTAACAGAAGCTGTCTATTCACACATCTCCATGCAGGAAACGTGCGTTTGGCCTGTTCTGAGCTTTTTGTGACGTTTCAAGCTTGTTACTGTCATTTCAACAGGTTTACATTAGTTTCTTAACAGAAGCTCTTTCACACATCTCCATGCAGGAAACGTGCGTTTGGCCTGTTCTGAGCTTTTGTGACGTTTCAAGCTTGTTACTGTCATTTCAACAGGTTTACATTAGTTTCTTAACAGAAGCTTCTATTCACACATCTCCATGCAGGAAACGTGCGTTTCGGCCTGTTCTGAGCTTTTTGTGACGTTTCAAGCTTGTTACTGTCATTTCAACAGGTTTACATTAGTTTCTTAACAGAAGCTTCTATTCACACATCTCCATGCAGGAAACGTGCGTTTCGGCCTGTTCTGAGCTTTTTGTGACGTTTCAACCTTGTTACTGTCATTTCAACAGGTTTACATTAGTTTCTTAACAGAAGCTGCTGTTCACATCTCCATGCAGGAAACGTGCGTTCGGCCTGTTCTGAGCTTTTTGTGACGTTTCAAGCTTGTTACTGTCATTTCAACAGGTTTACATTAGTTTCTTAACAGAAGCTGCTATTCACACATCTCCATGCAGGAAACGTGCGTTTCGGCCTGTTCTGAGCTTTTTGTGACGTTTCAAGCTTGTTACTGTCATTTCAACAGGTTTACATTAGTTTCTTAACAGAAGCTTTATTCACACATCTCCATGCAGGAAACGTGCGTTTCGGCCTGTTCTGAGCTTTTGTGACGTTTCAAGCTTGTTACTGTCATTTCAACAGGTTTACATTAGTTTCTTAACAGAAGCTTCTATTCACATCTCCATGCAGGAAACGTGCGTTTCGGCCTGTTCTGAGCTTTTGTGACGTTTCAACCTTGTTACTGTCATTTCAACAGGTTTACATTAGTTTCTTAACAGAAGCTTCTATTCACACATCTCCATGCAGGAAACGTGCGTTTGGCCTGTTCTGAGCTTTTGTGACGTTTCAAGCTTGTTACTGTCATTTCAACAGGTTTACATTAGTTTCTTAACAGAAGCTTCTATTCACACATCTCCATGCAGGAAACGTGCGTTTGGCCTGTTCTGAGCTTTTTGTGACGTTTCAAGCTTGTTACTGTCATTTCAACAGGTTTACATTAGTTTCTTAACAGAAGCTTCTATTCACACATCTCCATGCAGGAAACGTGCGTTTCGGCCTGTTCTGAGCTTTTTGTGACGTTTCAAGCTTGTTACTGTCATTTCAACAGGTTTACATTAGTTTCTTAACAGAAGCTGCTAAACACACATCTCCATGCAGGAAACGTGCGTTTGGCCTGTTCTGAGCTTTTGTGACGTTTCAAGCTTGTTACTGTCATTTCAACAGGTTTACATTAGTTTCTTAACAGAAGCTTCTATTCACACATCTCCATGCAGGAAACGTGCGTTTCGGCCTGTTCTGAGCTTTTGTGACGTTTCAAGCTTGTTACTGTCATTTCAACAGGTTTACATTAGTTTCTTAACAGAAGCTTCTATTCACACATCTCCATGCAGGAAACGTGCGTTTGGCCTGTTCTGAGCTTTTTGTGACGTTTCAAGCTTGTTACTGTCATTTCAACAGGTTTACATTAGTTTCTTAACAGAAGCTTCTATTCACATCTCCATGCAGGAAACGTGCGTTTCGGCCTGTTCTGAGCTTTTGTGACGTTTCAACCTTGTTACTGTCATTTCAACAGGTTTACATTAGTTTCTTAACAGAAGCTGCTATTCACACATCTCCATGCAGGAAACGTGCGTTTCGGCCTGTTCTGAGCTTTTTGTGACGTTTCAACCTTGTTACTGTCATTTCAACAGGTTTACATTAGTTTCTTAACAGAAGCTTCTATTCACACATCTCCATGCAGGAACGTGCGTTTGGCCTGTTCTGAGCTTTTTGTGACGTTTCAAGCTTGTTACTGTCATTTCAACAGGTTTACATTAGTTTCTTAACAGAAGCTGTTATTCACACATCTCCATGCAGGAAACGTGCGTTTCGGCCTGTTCTGAGCTTTTGTGACGTTTCAAGCTTGTTACTGTCATTTCAACAGGTTTACATTAGTTTCTTAACAGAAGCTGCTGTTCACACATCTCCATGCAGGAAACGTGCGTTTCGGCCTGTTCTGAGCTTTTGTGACGTTTCAAGCTTGTTACTGTCATTTCAACAGGTTTACATTAGTTTCTTAACAGAAGCTTCTATTCACACATCTCCATGCAGGAAACGTGCGTTTCGGCCTGTTCTGAGCTTTTTGTGACGTTTCAAGCTTGTTACTGTCATTTCAACAGGTTTACATTAGTTTCTTAACAGTAGCTGTTAAACACACATCTCCATGCAGGAAACGTGCGTTTCGGCCTGTTCTGAGCTTTTGTGACGTTTCAAGCTTGTTACTGTCATTTCAACAGGTTTACATTAGTTTCTTAACAGAAGCTTCTATTCACACATCTCCATGCAGGAAACGTGCGTTTGGCCTGTTCTGAGCTTTTTGTGACGTTTCAAGCTTGTTACTGTCATTTCAACAGGTTTACATTAGTTTCTTAACAGAAGCTGCTATTACACATCTCCATGCAGGAAACGTGCGTTTCGGCCTGTTCTGAGCTTTCTGTGACGTTTCAACCTTGTTACTGTCATTTCAACAGGTTTACATTAGTTTCTTAACAGAAGCTTCTATTCACACATCTCCATGCAGGAAACGTGCGTTTCGGCCTGTTCTGAGCTTTTTGTGACGTTTCAACCTTGTTACTGTCATTTCAACAGGTTTACATTAGTTTCTTAACAGAAGCTTCTATTCACACATCTCCATGCAGGAAACGTGCGTTTGGCCTGTTCTGAGCTTTTTGTGCGTTTCAAGCTTGTTACTGTCATTTCAACAGGTTTACATTAGTTTCTTAACAGTAGCTGTTAAACACACATCTCCATGCAGGAAACGTGCGTTTTGGCCTGTTCTGAGCTTTTGTGACGTTTCAACTTGTTACTGTCATTTCAACAGGTTTACATTAGTTTCTTAACAGAAGCTGCTATTACACATCTCCATGCAGGAAACGTGCTTTCGGCCTGTTCTGAGCTTTTTGTGACGTTTCAAGCTTGTTACTGTCATTTCAACAGGTTTACATTAGTTTCTTAACAGAAGCTTCTATTCACACATCTCCATGCAGGAAACGCGCGTTTGGCCTGTTCTGAGCTTTTGTGACGTTTCAAGCTTGTTACTGTCATTTCAACAGGTTTACATTAGTTTCTTAACAGAAGCTTCTATTCACACATCTCCATGCAGGAAACTTGCCTTTGGCCTCTGTTCTGAGCTTTTGTGACGCTTCAAGCTTGTTACTGTCATTTCAACAGGTTTACATTAGTTTCTTAACAGAAGCTTCTATTCACACATCTCCATGCAGGAAACATGCTTTCGCCTGTTCTGAGCTTTTGTGACGTTTCAAGCTTGTTACTGTCATTTCAACAGGTTTACATTAGTTTCTTAACAGAAGCTCTGTTACACATCTCCATGCAGGAAACGTGCTTTCGGCCTGTTCTGAGCTTTTGTGACGTTTCAACCTTGTTACTGTCATTTCAACAGGTTTACATTAGTTTCTTAACAGAAGCTTCTATTCACACATCTCCATGCAGGAAAAGTATGCTTTGGCCTGTTCTGAGCTTTTTTGACGTTTCAAGCTTGTTACTGTCATTTCAACAGGTTTACATTAGTTTCTTAACAGAAGCTTCTATTCACACATCTCCATGCAGGAAACGTGCGCTTTGGCCTGTTCTGAGCTTTTTGTGACGTTTCAAGCTTGTTACTGTCATTTCAACAGGTTTACATTAGTTTCTTAACAGTAGCTGTTAACACACATCTCCATGCAGGAAAGGTGCTTGGCCTGTTCTGAGCTTTTGTGACGTTTCAAGCTTGTTACTGTCATTTCAACAGGTTTACATTAGTTTCTTAACAGAAGCTGCTGTTTACACATCTCCATGCAGGAAACGTGCGTTTCGCCTGTTCTGAGCTTTTTGTGACGTTTCAACCTTGTTACTGTCATTTCAACAGGTTTACATTAGTTTCTTAACAGAAGCTTCTATTCACATCTCCATGCAGGAAACGCATGCTTCGCCTGTTCTGAGCTTTTGTGACGTTTCAAGCTTGTTACTGTCATTTCAACAGGTTTACATTAGTTTCTTAACAGTAGCTGTTAAACACACATTTCCATGCAGGAAAGGTGCGCTTTGGCCTGTTCTGAGCTTTTTGTGACGTTTCAAGCTTGTTACTGTCATTTCAACAGGTTTACATTAGTTTCTTAACAGAAGCTTCTATTCACACATCTCCATGCAGGAAACGATGCTTCGCCTGTTCTGAGCTTTTGTGACGTTTCAAGCTTGTTACTGTCATTTCAACAGGTTTACATTAGTTTCTTAACAGAAGCTGCTATTCACACATCTCCATGCAGGAAAAGCGGCGTTTGCCTGTTCTGAGCTTTTTGTGACGCCTCAACCTTGTTACTGTCATTTCAACAGGTTTACATTAGTTTCTTAACAGAAGCTTCTATTCACACATCTCCATGCAGGAAACGTATGCTTCGGCCTGTTCTGAGCTTTTGTGACGTTTCAAGCTTGTTACTGTCATTTCAACAGGTTTACATTAGTTTCTTAACAGAAGCTTTAAACACACATCTCCATGCAGGAAAGCGTGCGTTTTGGCCTGTTCTGAGCTTTTGTGACGTTTGTCTTGTTACTGTCATTTCAACAGGTTTACATTAGTTTCTTAACAGAAGCTTCTATTCACACATCTCCATGCAGGAACGCGGCGCCGGCCTGTTCTGAGCTTTTTGTGACGTTTTCGCTTGTTACTGTCATTTCAACAGGTTTACATTAGTTTCTTAACAGAAGCTGCTGGTTACACATCTCCATGCAGGAAACGTTGCTTTCGCCTGTTCTGAGCTTTTGTGACGTTTCAAGCTTGTTACTGTCATTTCAACAGGTTTACATTAGTTTCTTAACAGAAGCTTTATTCACACATCTCCATGCAGGAAACGTGCGTTTCGGCCTGTTCTGAGCTTTTTGTGACGGTTCAAGCTTGTTACTGTCATTTCAACAGGTTTACATTAGTTTCTTAACAGAAGCTTCTATTCACACATCTCCATGCAGGAAACGTATGCTGGCCTGTTCTGAGCTTTTGGTGACGTTTCAACCTTGTTACTGTCATTTCAACAGGTTTACATTAGTTTCAACAGAAGCTGCTGTTTACACATCTCCATGCAGGAAAAGTGCGTTTCGCCTGTTCTGAGCTTTTGTGACGTTTCAACCTTGTTACTGTCATTTCAACAGGTTTACATTAGTTTCTTAACAGAATCTGCTGTTTACACATCTCCATGCAGGAAAAGTGCTTTGCGGCCTGTTCTGAGCTTTTGTTACGCCTCAACCTTGTTACTGTCATTTCAACAGGTTTACATTAGTTTCTTAACAGAAGCTTTATTCACACATCTCCATGCAGGAAACGTGCGTTTCGCCTGTTCTGAGCTTTTGTAGTTTCAAGCTTGTAACTGTCATTTCAATACGTTTAACATTAGTTTCTTTAACAGTAGCTGTTAAACACAAATTTCCATGCAGGAAAGGTGCTTTGGCCTGTTCTGAGCTTTTTGTGACGTTTCAATCTTGTTACTGTCATTTCAACAGGTTTACATTAGAAACTTAACAGAAGCTTCTATTCACACATCTCCATGCAGGAAACGTGCTTCGGCCTCTTCTGAGCTTTTTGTGACGCTTCAAGCTTGTTACTGTCATTTCAACAGGTTTACATTGGTTTCTTAACAGAAGCTGCTGGTTACACATCTCCATGCAGGAACGTATGCCGCCTCTTCTGAGCTTTTTGTGAAGTTTCAAGCTTGTAACTGTCATTTCAATATGTTTAACATTAGTTTCCTAACAGTAGCTGTTAAACACAAATTTCACGCAGGAAAGGTGCGCTTTGGCCTGTTCTGAGCTTTTGGTGACGTTTCAAGCTTGTTACTGTCATTTTAACAGGTTGTGTTGTCTGAGCTTTGTGCTCCTGGTAGGGTCTCCCATGGCAAAGTGGTCTCAGGGAGCCAGACAAAGAATGGTTCAAAAATCCTATGACAAATCGAGGAAGGGATCGAGGGACCCTGCCCGGAGGAAGCCCGGGCCCCGCCTGGAGCCAGGCCCAGACGGCGGGCTCGTCAGCGAGCGCCTGGTGGCCGGGTTTGCCACGAGCCCGGTCGGGCACAGCCCGAAAAGCTACGTGGCTCTCTCCATCCCATGGGCCCACCACCTGTGGGAGGAACCGCTGGGGTCGGGTGCGCTGCCATATGGGTGGCGGCGAAGGTCAGGGGCCTCGACGGACCAGACCTGGGCGGCAGAGGCTGGCTCTGGGGACGTGGAACGTCACCTCTCTGTGGGGGAAGGAGCCGGAACTTGTGCGGGAGGTGGAGCGCTACCAGTTAGATCTGGTGGGGCTTACCTCTACGCACAGTCTCGGTTCTGGAACCGTACTCCTGGATAGGGGTTGGACTCTTCCTACTCCGGAGTTGCCCAGGTGTGAGGCGCCGGGCGGGTGTGGATACTCACAAGTCCCCGGCTGAGCGCGCGTTTGAGTTTACCCCGGTGGACGAGAGGGTCGCCTCCCTACGCCTGCGGTGATGGGGGAAAATCCTGACTGTTGTTTGTGCATATGCACCAAACAAGAGTTCGGAGTATTCGGCCTTCTTGAGACCTTGAATGGAGTCCTGTATGGGGCTCCAGTAGGGGACTCCATAGTTCTGCTGGGGGACTTCAACGCACACGTGGGTGATGATGGAGATACTTGAGAGGCGTGATTGGGAGGAACGGCCCCTGATCTAAACCAGAGTGGTTGTCTGTTGTTGGACTTCTGTGCTAGTCATGGATTGTCCATCACAAACACCATGTTCGAACATAGGGATGCTCATAAGTGTACGTGGTACCAGAGCACCCTAGGCCAAAGGTCAATGATCGATTTTATAATCGTTTCATCTGATCTGAGGCCGTATGTTTTGGACACTCGGGTGAAGAGAGGGGCAGAGCTGTCAACTGATCACCATCTGGTGGTGAGTTGGGTCAGGGGTGGGGAAGACTCTGGACAGACCTGGTAAACCCAAACGGGTAGTGCGGGTGAATTGGGAACGTCTGGAGGAGGCCCCGTCCGACGGACTTTCAACTCACACCTCCGGCGGAGCTGGCATCCCTGTGGAGGCTGGGGGCATTGAACCTGAGTGGACAATGTTCAAAGTTTCCATTGCTGAAGCTGCGGGCGAGCTGTGGTCATAGGGTCTTAGGTGCCTCAAGGGGCGGTAACCCACGAACACCCTGGTGGACACCGGTGGTCAGGAAGCCGTCCGACTGAAGAAGGAGTCTTTCCGGGATATGTTATCCCGGAGGACTCCGAGGCAGTTGCAGGGTACCGACGGCTGGAGGGCTGCAGCCTCTGCCGTGACAGAGGCAAAGCAGCGGGTGTGGGAGAAGTTCGAGAAGACATGGAGAAGGACTCTTCGGTCGGCACCAAGGTGCTTCTGGAAAACCGTTCGCCACCTTAGGAGGGGGAAGCGAGAATCATCCAAGCTGTATACAGTAAGGATGGGACGTTGACCTCAACTGGGGAGGTAATAGAGCGGTGGAAGGAGCACTTTGAGGAACTCCTAAATCCAGCTGACACGCCCTCTGTGGTAGAGGCAGAGCTGGAGGATGATGGGGGATTTGTCAATTTCCCTGGTGGAAGTCGCTGAGGTAGTCAAACAACTCCACAGCGGCAAAGCCCCAGGGATTGATGAGATCCGTCCAGAAATGCTGAAAGCTCTGGGTGGAGGGGATGTCTTGGTTGACACGCCTTCAACATTGCGTGGAAGTCTGGGACGGTGCCTAAGGAGTGGCAGACCGGGGTGGTGGTTCTATTCAAAAAGGGGGACCAGAGGGTGTGTGCCAATTACAGGGGTATCACACTTTCAGCCTCCCGGTAAAGTCTACTCCAAGGTGCTGGAAAGGAGGGTTCGGCCGATAGTCGAACCTCGGATTGAAGAGGAACAATGTGGATTCCGTCCCTGGCCGGAACAACGGATCAGATCTTCACTCTCGCAAGGATCTTGGAGGGGGCCTGGGAGTATGCCCAACCAGTCTACATGTGTTTTGTGGATCTGGAGAAGGCGTATGACGGGTCCCCGGGAGAAATTGTGGGAGGTGCTGCGGGAGTATGGGGTGAGGGGGTCCCTTCTCAGGGCCATCCAATCTCTGTATGACCAAAGCGAGAGCTGTGTCCGGGTTCTCGGCAGTAAGTCGGACTCGCTCCAGGTGAGGGTTGGCCTCCGCCAGGGCTGCGCTTTGTCACCAATCCTGTTTGTAATATTTATGGACAGGATATCGAGGCGTAGTCGGGCGGGAGGGGTTGCAGTTCGGTGGGCTCGGGATCTCATCGCTGCTTTTGCAGATGATGTGGTCTTGATGGCGTCATCGGCCTGTGACCTCCAGCACTCACTGGATCGGTTCGCAGCCGAAAAGGCTGGGATGAGGATCAGCACCTCTAAATCTGAGGCCATGGTTCTCAGCAGGAAACCGATGGAGTGCTTTCTTCGGTAGGGAGTGAGTCCTTACCCCAAGTGAAGGAGTTTAAGTACCTTGGGGTCTTGTTCGCAGTGAGGGGACTATGGAGCGTGAGATTGGTCGGAGAATCGGAGCAGCTGGTGCGGTATTACATTCAGTTTATCGCACCGTTAGACGAAAAGAGAGCTGAGCCAGAAGGCAAAGCTTTCGATCTACCGGGCTTCGCTCCTACTCACCTATGGTCATGAAGGCTGGGTCATGACCGAAAGAACGAGGTCCAGGGTACAAGCGGCCGAAATGGGTTTCCTCAGGAGGGTGGCTGGCGTCTCCTTAGAGATAGGGTGAGAAGCTCAGTCATCCGAGAGGAGCTCGTAGAGCCGCTGCTCCTTCGCGCCGAAAGGAGCCAGTTGAGGTGGTTCGGGCATCTGGTAAGGATGCCTCCAGGGCGCCTCCCTAGGGAGGTGTTCCAGGCACGTCCAGCTGGGAGGAGGCTCGGGAAGACCCAGGACTAGGTGGAGAGATTATATCTCCAACCTGGCCTGGGAACGCCTCGATCCCCAGTCGGAGCTGGTTGATGTGGCTCGGGAAAGGGAAGTTTGGGGTCCCCTACTGGAGCTGCTGCCCTCGCGACCCGATACCGGATAAGCGGATGAAGATGGATGGACATTGGTTTCTTAACAGAAGCGCCTATTCCACATCTCCATGCAGGAAACGCATGCTTCGCCTGTTCTGAGCTTTGGTGACGCCTCAACCTTGTTACTGTCATTTCAACAGGTTTACATTGGTTTCTTAACAGAAGCTGCTGTTTACACATATCCATGCAGGAAAAGTGCCTGGCCTGTTCTGAGCTTTTTGTTACGCCTCAACCTTGTTACTGTCATTTCAACAGGTTTACATTGGTTTCTTAACAGAATCTGCTGTTTACACATATCCATGCAGGAAAAGTGCGTTCGCCTGTTCTGAGCTTTTTGTTACGCCTCAACCTTGTTACTGTCATTTCAACAGGTTTACATTAGTTTCTTAACAGAAGCTTCTATTCACATCTCCATGCAGGAAACGTGCGCTTTCGCCTCTTCTGAGCTTTTTGTGAAGTTTCAAGCTTGTAACTGTCATTTCAATACGTTTAACATTAGTTTCTTAACAGTAGCTGTTAAACACAAATTTCCACGCAGGAAAGGTGCTTGGCCTGTTCTGAGCTTGTGGTGACGTTTCAATCTTGTTACTGTCATTTCAACAGGTTTACATTAGAAACTTAACAGAAGCTTCTATTCACACATCTCCATGCAGGAAACGTGCGTTTCGGGCTCTTCTGAGCTTTTGTGACGTTTCAAGCTTGTTACTGTCATTTTAACAGGTTTACATTGGTTTCTTAACAGAAGCTGCTGGTTACATCTCCATGCAGGAAACGTGAGTTTCGGCCTGTTCTGAGCTTTTGGTGACGTTTCAACCTTGTTACTGTCATTTCAACAGGTTTACATTGGTTTCTTAACAGAAGCTGCTGTTTACACATATCCATGCAGGAAAAGTGCTTCGCCTGTTCTGAGCTTTTTGTGACGTCTCAACCTTGTTACTGTCATTTCAACAGGTTTACATTAGTTTCTTAACAGAAGCTTCTATTCTTACATCTCCATGCAGGAAACGCGTTGCGGCCTCTTCTGAGCTTTTTTGTAGTTTCAAGCTTGTAACTGTCATTTCAATATGTTTAACATTAGTTTCCTAACAGTAGCTGTTAAACACAAATTTCACGCAGGAAAGGTGCGTTTTGGCCTGTTCTGAGCTTTTGGTGACGTTTCAAGCTTGTTACTGTCATTTTAACAGGTTTACATTGGTTTCTTAACAGAAGCTGTGTCACATATCCATGCAGGAAAAGTGCTTCGGCCTGTTCTGAGCTTTTTGTTACGTCCTCAACCTTGTTACTTGTCATTTCAACAGGTTTACATTAGTTTCTTAACAGAAGATTCTATTCACACATCTCCATGCAGGAAACGTGCGCTTTGGCCTCTTCTGAGCTTTTTGTTACGTTTCAAGCTGTAACTGTCAATCAACAGGTTGACATTAGTTTCTTAACAGAAGCTTCTATTCACACATCTACATGCAGGAAACTTGCCTTTGGCCTCTTCTGAGCTTTTGTGACGTTTCAAGCTTGTAACTGTCATTTCAACAGGTTTGCATTAGTTTCTTAACAGAAGCTTCTATTCACACATCTCCATGCAGGAAACATGCTTTCTGCCTCTTCTGAGCTTTTGTGACGTTTCAAGCATGTTACTGTCATTTTAACAGGTTTACATTGGTTTCTTAACAGAAGCTGCTGGTTACACATCTCCATGCAGGAAACGATGCCGCCTGTTCTGAGCTTTTGGTGACGTCTCAACCTTGTTACTGTCATTTCAACAGGTTTACATTGGTTTCTTTAACAGAAGCTGCTGTTTTCACATATCCCATGCAGGAAAAGTGCGTTTCGGCCTGTTCTGAGCTTTTGTGACGTTTCAACCTTGTTACTGTCATTTCAATAGGTTTACATTAGTTTCTTAACAGTAGCTGTTAAACACACATCTCCATGCAGGAAAGGTGGGTTTTGGACTGTTCTGAGCTTTGGTGACGTTTCAAGCATGTTACTGTCATTTTAACAGGTTTACATTGGTTTCTTAACAGAAGCTGCTGTTTACACATATCCATGCAGGAAAAGTGCGTTTCGGCCTGTTCTGAGCTTTTGTGACGTCTCAACCTTGTTACTGTCATTTCAACAGGTTTACATTAGTTTCTTAACAGAAGCTTCTATTCACACATCTCCATGCAGGAAACGTGCCTTTGGCCTGTTCTGAGCTTTTGGTGACGTTTCAAGCTTGTTACTGTCATTTCAACAGGTTTACATTAGAAATTAACAGAAGCTGCTGTTTACACATCTCCATGCAGGAACGGCGTTTCGCCTGTTCTGAGCTTTTTGTGACGTTTCAACCTTACTGTCATTTCAACAGGTTTGTATCTGTTTCTTTAACAGACGCTGTTTACACATCTCCATGCAGGAAACGTGCTTTAGGTTTTTTTAGAGCTTTTTGTGACGTTGCTTGTTACTGTCATTTTAACAGGTTTACATTGGTTTCTTTAACAGAAGCTGCTTTTACACATCTCCATGCAGGAAACGCGCGCTTTCGGCCCTGTTCTGAGCTTTTGTGAAGTTTCAAGGCTGTAACTGTCATTTCAACAGGTTTACATTAGTTTAACAGAAGCTTCTATTCACACATCTCCATGCAGGAAACGTGCCTTTGGCCTCTTCTGAGCTTTTGTGACGTTTCAAGCTTGTAAACTGTCATTTCAACAGGTTTACATTGGCTTTAATAGAAGCTGCTGTTTACACATCTCCATGCAGGAAACGTGCGCTTCGCCTCTTCTGAGCTTTTGTGACGTTTCAAGCTTGTTACTGTCATTTCAACAGGTTTACATTAGTTTCTTAACAGAAGCTTCTATTCACACATCTCCATGCAGGAAAGTGTGCTTCTGGCCTCTTCTGAGCTTTTGTGACGTTTCAAGCTTGTTACTGGCTATTTCAACAGGTTTACATTAGTTTCTTAACAGAAGCTGTTACAACACACATCTCCATGCAAGAAAAGTGTTTTGGCCTGTTCTGAGCTTTTTGTGACGTTTCAAGCTTGTTACTGTCATTTCAACAGGTTTACATTAGAAACTTAACAGAAGCTTCTATTCACACATCTCCATGCAGGAAACGTGCGGCGGCCTCTTCTGAGCTTTTGTGACGCTTCAAGCTTGTTACTGTCATTTCAACAGGTTTACATTAGTTTCTTAACAGAAGCTGCTGTTTACACATCTCCATGCAGGAAAGGTGCTTCGCCTGTTCTGAGCTTTTGTGACCTTTCAAGCTTGTTACTGTCATTTCAACAGGTTTACATTAGTTTCTTAACAGAAGCTTCTGTTTACACATCTCCATGCAGGAACGCAACGTTCGCTTCTTTTGTTCTGAGCTTTTTGTGACGCCTTCAAGCTTGTTACTGTCATTTCAACAGGTTTACATTAGTTTCTACTGAAGCTTCTATTCACACATCTCCATGAAGGAAACGCGGCGTTTCAGCCTCTTCTTGAGCTTTTGTGACGCTTCAAGCTTGTAACTGTCATTTCAACAGGTTTACATTAGTTTCTTAACAGTAGCTTCTATTCACACATCTCCATGCAGGAAACTTGCTCTTTGGCCTTCTTCTGAGCTTTTTG
>JABXJD010001099.1:105000-114999 GCA_013375575.1 Percina caprodes | reverse complement strand
CCTGATTGGTCCGCCGGTTCTCCGCGTCTCCCGACGCCCCTGCTCCAGAGAACCTTGCCCGGCCTGCTGCTGCTGACCCGGTTACAGAGAGAGAAGGTGACCGTGCGGCTCGAAGGCAGACAGACAGGCAGGCGGCAGGAATCTAACCCGACTCCGGAGACAACATGGCGGAGACTAAGCCAAACCTCTCCGAAGGCCATCAAGTTCCTGGTTCGGAGGCTTGGCTGGTGCAGGGTCCGCTGCTAGCTCCCATGCTAACGGGCTAATGACAGTTAGCCGTTAGCCGTTAGCTAGCACTTAGCATTTAGCTGTGATTTCTTCGGAGGCTTTGCCGGGTAGGTTCCGCTGCTAGCTCCAATGCTAACGGGCTAATGACAGTTAGCGACTAGCCGTTACCTGCCAGCTAGCTGTTAGCATTTGGCTGTGATTTGCAGCCAGCAGGGCCAGTTTCGTGTCAAAGTCTGCCCCCTGTTTTGATCCGTGTCTCGAGACCTTTAAGACCTGTGACGCTGAATCGGGCCGGACCGGGTTAAAAGCAAACCGTTATCCAGGCTAACAGCCAGCTAGCGCTACTGAGACTTTGGTTCTGTTCAGTCTCATGATAACAAGTCGTTATATTTAAGGTAAAAAAGGAAATATTTTAAATAATAAAATAGAAACATTTCAAGTGAAAAAGTGGAAATATTGTACATTTAAATTTGTGATATTATTTTAAGAAAATAAAGTTGTAGTTCCTGTAATGCTCTTGTGAGTTGTTGGGTTTTATACTATTTGTTACACAGGTTTGGGGCTGAATTCGTAGACCTTTTAGTTAAAGAGTAAAATCCTTTTAGTTTAACATGAAACACCATCACCAAACCCACCAGACTAGTGATTATTTACATGGAGTCTGGTGGAGATATGCTGCTCTATACACACTAAAAGTAGTGATTATTTACATGGAGTCTGGTGGAGATATGCTGCTCTATACACACTAAAAGTAGTGATTATCTACATGGAGTCTGGTGGAGATATGCTGCTCTATACACACTAAAAGTAGTGATTATCTACATGGAGTCTGGTGGAGATATGCTGCTCTATACACGCTAAAAGTAGTGATTATTTACATGGAGTCTGGTGGAGATATGCTGCTCTATACACACTAAAAGTAGTGATTATTTACATGGAGTCTGGTGGAGATATGCTGCTCTATACACACTAAAAGTAGTGATTATCTACATGGAGTCTGGTGGAGATATGCTGCTCTATACACACTAAAAGTAGTGATTATTTACATGGAGTCTGGTGGAGATATGCTGCTCTATACACACTAAAAGTAGTGATTATTTACATGGAGTCTGGTGGAGATATGCTGCTCTATACACACTAAAAGTAGTGATTATTTACATGGAGTCTGGTGGAGATATGCTGCTCTATACACACTAAAAGTAGTGATTATCTACATGGAGTCTGGTGGAGATATGCTGCTCTATACACGCTAAAAGTAGTGATTATTTACATGGAGTCTGGTGGAGATATGCTGCTCTATACACACTAAAAGTAGTGATTATCTACATGGAGTCTGGTGGAGATATGCTGCTCTATACACACTAAAAGTAGTGATTATTTACATGGAGTCTGGTGGAGATATGCTGCTCTATACACGCTAAAAGTAATGATTATTTACATGGAGTCTGGTGGAGATATGCTGCTCTATACACGCTAAAAGTAGTGATTATTTACATGGAGTCTGGTGGAGATATGCTGCTCTATACACGCTAAAAGTAGTGATTATTTACATGGAGTCTGGTGGAGATATGCTGCTCTATACACACTAAAAGTAGTGATTATTTACATGGAGTCTGGTGGAGATATGCTGCTCTATACACACTAAAAGTAGTGATTATTTACATGGAGTCTGGTGGAGATATGCTGCTCTATACACGCTAAAACTAGTGATTATTTACATGGAGTCTGGTGGAGATATGCTGCTCTATACACGCTAAAAGTAATGATTATTTACATGGAGTCTGGTGGAGATATGCTGCTCTATACACGCTAAAAGTAGTGATTATTTACATGGAGTCTGGTGGAGATATGCTGCTCTATACACGCTAAAAGTAGTGATTATTTACATGGAGTCTGGTGGAGATATGCTGCTCTATACACACTAAAAGTAGTGATTATTTACATGGAGTCTGGTGGAGATATGCTGCTCTATACACGCTAAAACTAGTGATTATTTACATGGAGTCTGGTGGAGATATGCTGCTCTATACACGCTAAAACTAGTGATTATTTACATGGAGTCTGGTGGAGATATGCTGCTCTATACACACTAAAAGTAGTGATTATTTACATGGAGTCTGGTGGAGATATGCTGCTCTATACATGCTAAAAGTAGTGATTATTTACATGGAGTCTGGTGGAGATATGCTGCTCTATACACACTAAAAGTAGTGATTATTAACATGGAGTCTGGTGGAGATATGCTGCTCTATACACACTAAAAGTAGTGATTATTTATATGGAGTCTGGTGGAGATATGCTGCTCTATACACACTAAAAGTAGTGATTATTAACATGGAGTCTGGTGATGTCGGGGCTGTTTCATGTTACACTAAGAGGATCTTACCCTTTAACTAAGAGGTCTCTCTCTGTAGGGATCCATCCCATAATGTTGTCTCTCTGTAGGGATCCATCCCATAATGTTGTCTCTCTGTAGGGATCCATCCCATAATGTTGTCTCTCTGTAGGGATCCATCCCATAATGTCCTGTTAACTTCCATTACAGCTTGTTTCTCTCTTAATACTGGACCGGTGGACATGTTTCTGTCTCTAAATGTCGTGACCTGCTAGCAGACAAGGTCTCAGGGAGTGTGAGTGTTAATCAACAGCTGCTGAACTCTGGGGGCTGCAGGATCTCTCTTTAACCTGTCTCTCTCTGACCTGTCTCTCTGTCTCAGCCCATGGACCTGTCTGTCTCTGACCTATCTGTCTCTCTGACCTGTCTCTCTGACCTGTCTGTCTCTCTCTGACCTGTCTCTCTCTGACCTGTCTGTCTCTCTGACCTGTCTGTCTCTCTCTGACCTGTCTGTCTCTCTGACCTGTCTGTCTCTCTCTGACCTGTCTGTCTCTGACCTGTCTCTCTCTGACCTGTCTGTCTCTCTGACCTGTCTGTCTCTCTCTGACCTGTCTGTCTCTCTGACCTGTCTGTCTCTCTCTGACCTGTCTGTCTCTCTCTGACCTGTCTCTCTCTGACCTGTCTGTCTCTCTGACCTGTCTGTCTCTCTCTGACCTGTCTGTCTCTCTCTGACCTGTCTGTCTCTCTGACCTGTCTCTCTCTGACCTGTCTGTCTCTCTGACCTGTCTGTCTCTCTCTGACCTGTCTCTCTCTGACCTGTCTCTCTCTGACCTGTCTGTCTCTCTGACCTGTCTGTTTCTCTCTGACCTGTCTGTCTCTGACCTGTCTGTCTCTCTGACCTGTCTGTCTCTCTGACCTGTCTCTCTCTGACCTGTCTGTCTCTCTGACCTGTCTGTCTCTCTCTGACCTGTCTGTCTCTGACCTGTCTGTCTCTCTGACCTGTCTGTCTGCAGGATGGGGGCCACGGTGTTCGTGCAGCCCTTGGACCTGTCTGTCTCTGACCTGTCTGTCTCTCTGACCCGTCTGTCTGCAGGATGGGGGCCACGGTGTTCGTGCAGCCCTTGGACCTGTCTGTCTCTGACCTGTCTGTCTCTCTGACCCGTCTGTCTGCAGGATGGGGCCACGGTGTTCGTGCAGCCCTTGGACCTGTCTGTCTCTGACCTGTCTGTCTCTGACCTGTCTGTCTCTCTGACCCGTCTGTCTGCAGGATGGGGGCCACGGTGTTCGTGCAGCCCTTGGACCTGTCTGTCTCTGACCTGTCTGTCTCTGACCTGTCTGTCTCTCTCTCTGACCTGTCTGTCTCTCTGACCTGTCTGTCTCTCTGACCTGTCTGTCTCTGACCTGTCTCTCTCTCTCTGACCTGTCTGTCTCTCTGACCTGTCTGTCTCTCTGACCTGTCTGTCTCTGACCTGTCTGTCTCTGACCTGTCTGTCTCTCTGACCCGTCTGTCTGCAGGATGGGGGCCACGGTGTTCGTGCAGCCCTTGGACCTGTCTGTCTCTGACCTGTCTGTCTCTCTGACCTGTCTGTCTGCAGGATGGGGGCCACGGTGTTCGTGCAGCCCTTGGACCTGTCTGTCTCTGACCTGTCTGTCTCTGACCTGTCTGTCTCTCTGACCCGTCTGTCTGCAGGATGGGGGCCACGGTGTTCGTGCAGCCCTTGGACCTGGTGAAGAACCGGATGCAGCTGAGCGGTCAGGGGACCAAGGCTCGGGAATACAAGACCAGCTTCCACGCTCTGTTCTCCATCCTGAAGACCGAGGGGGTCGGGGGCATCTACACCGGGTACTGGACCTCTCTTATCTCTATTATCTCTGCTATATCTCTGTTATATCTCTGCTATATCCCTATTATATCTCTCTTATCTCTGCTTTAATCTCTATTATATCTCTATGATCTCTGCTATATCTTTATTATATCTCTCTTATCTCTGCTATATCTCTATTATCTCTGCTATATCTCTCTTGTATCTCTGCTATATCTCTATTATATCTCTATGATCTCTGCTATATCTCTATTATATCTCTCTTGTCTCTGCTATATCTCTCTTGTATCTCTGCTATATCTCTATTATATCTCTCTTATCTCTGCTGTATCGCTCTTATCTCTGTTATATCTTTGCTATATCTCTATTATCTCTGTTATATCTCTGTTATATCTCTATTGTATCTCTGCTATATCTTTGTTATATCTCTATTATCTCTGTTATATCTCTATTATCTCTGCTATATCTCTATTATCTATCTATTATATCTCCATTATCTCTTATATCTGTTCTGTCTCTATTGTGTGTGTGTGTGTGTGTGTGTGTGTGTGTGTGTGTGTGTGTGTGTCAGTCTGTCAGCTGGTCTGCTGCGTCAGGCGACCTACACGACGACCCGTCTGGGGATCTACACCATCCTGTTTGAGAAGATGACCGGAGCAGACGGACGGCCGCCCAACTTCCTGTTAAAGGTACAGCAGACACGTCTGTCCCAGCTGGACGTCTGTCCCAGCAGGACGTCTGTCTCAGCTGGACGTCTGTCTCAGCAGGACGTCTGTCCCAGCTGGACGTCTGTCCCAGCTGGACGTCTGTCCCAGCTGGAGCTGAGTAAATATAGAAACTGCTGACTGTTTCCAAGGTCCCAATAATCCCCCTGGTAGCCTTAGTAACCCAGGGTAACCCCCCTGGTAGCCTTGGTAACCCCCCTGGTAACCCCGGTAACCTGTGTGACGTGTCCCCCTGCAGGCTCTGATCGGTATGACGGCCGGAGCTGTTGGAGCGTTTGTCGGGACTCCAGCTGAGGTCGCTCTGATCAGGATGACGGCCGACGGACGGTGAGACAGACAGACAGACAGACAGGCAGGGAGACAGGCAGACAGGCAGGCAGACAGACAGACAGGCAGGGAGACAGACAGACAGGGAGACAGGCAGGCAAGGAGACAGACAGGCAGACAGGGAGACAGGGAGACAGGCAGGCAGACAGACAGACAGGGAGACAGGCAGGGAGACAGGCAGGGAGACAGGGAGACAGACAGGGAGACAGACAGACAGATAGGCAGGGAGACAGGCAGACAGACAGGGAGGTAGACAGGTAGACAGGCAGACAGACAGACAGACAGGGAGACAGGGAGACAGACAGGGAGACAGGTAGACAGGCAGACAGACAGGTAGACAGGCAGACAGACAGTTTACAGATGACCCAACATTTGGGGGTTATATGAAAATGGAGTCCACAAAACATGTGACCACCTCGTAGCCAATCCCGTAACGGGATCGCGTCCCTGACTGTCTCTGATGTACGGCGCTGGTCATCTGGCGCTGCACTCTGATTGGCCCCTAGTCACATGACGATGACTCAGAGGTTTCATTATTACAGATACAGCTTTTATTATGATGATTAAACTGTCTGTTTCTCCCTCTCTCTCTCTCTCTACCTGTCTCTCTCTTCCCCTGTCTGTCTGTGTCTCTCTCTATCTGTTTGTCTCTCTCTCTCTCTACCTGTCTCTCTCCCTACCTGTCTCTCTCCCTACCCGTCTCTCTCTACCTGTCTCTCTCCCTACCTGTCTCTCTCCCTACCCGTCTCTCTCTACCTGTCTCTCTCCCTACCCGTCTCTCTCCCTACTTGTCTCTCTCCCTACCTGTCTGTCTCCCTACCCGTCTCTCTCTCTACCTGTCTCTCTCCCTACCTGTCTGTCTCCCTACCCGTCTCTCTCTCTACCTGTCTCTCTCTAGTCTCCCAGTAGACCAGAGGAGAGGTTACAGTAATGTTTTTAACGCTCTCGCTCGGATCACCAGAGAGGAAGGTGTCACCACGCTGTGGAGGGTAAACATCCCATAATACACCATCCATCCCATAATACACCATCCATCCCATAATACACCATCCATCCCATAATACACCATCCATCCATCCCATAATACACCATCCATCCCATAATACACCATCCATCCCATAATACACCATCCATCCCATAATACACCATCCATCCCATAGTACACCATCCATCCCATAGCACACCATCCATCCCATAATACACCATCCATCCCATAGTACACCATCCATCCCATAGTACACCATCCATCCCATAATACACCATCCATCCCATAATACACCATCCATCCCATAATACACCATCCATCCCATAATACACCATCCATCCATCCCATAATACACCATCCATCCCATAATACACCATCCATCCCATAATACACCATCCCATAACATAATACACCATCCATCCCATAATACACCATCCATCCCATAATACACCATCCATCCATCCCATAATACACCATCCATCCATCCCATAATACACCATCCATCCATCCCATAATACACCATCCATCCATCCCATAATACACCATCCATCCCATAATACACCATCCATCCCATAGTACACCATCCATCCCATAATACACCATCCATCCCATAATACACCATCCATCCCATAATACACCATCCATCCCATAATACACCATCCATCCATCCCATAATACACCATCCATCCCATAATACACCATCCATCCCATAATACACCATCCCATAACATAATACACCATCCATCCCATAATACACCATCCATCCCATAATACACCATCCATCCATCCCATAATACACCATCCATCCATCCCATAATACACCATCCATCCATCCCATAATACACCATCCATCCATCCCATAATACACCATCCATCCCATAATACACCATCCATCCCATAATACACCATCCCATAATACACCATCCATCCCATAATACACCATCCATCCCATAATACACCATCCATCCATCCCATAATACACCATCCATCCATCCCATAATACACCATCCATCCCATAATACACCATCCATCCCATAACACACCATCCATCCCATAATACACCATCCATCCCATAATGCATCCATCCCATAATACACCATCCATCCCATAATGCATCCATCCCATAATGCACCACTGTCTGTGTTGTAGGGCTGTATCCCCACGATGGCCCGAGCGGTGGTGGTGAACGCGGCTCAGCTGGCCTCCTACTCTCAGACCAAGCAGGCGCTGCTCGACTCAGGTAACCTCAGCACCCACGTAGACCTCCATTCACCCAGGTAGACCTCCATTCACCCAGGTAGACCTCCATTCACCCAGGTAGACGCTCCATTCACCCAGGTAGACCTCCATTCACCCAGGTAGACCTCCATTCACCCAGGTAGACCTCCATTCACCCAGGTAGACCTCCATTCACCCAGGTAGACCTCCATTCACCCAGGTAGACCTCCATTCACCCAGGTAGACGCTCCATTCACCCAGGTAGACCTTCATTCACCCAGGTAGACCTCCATTCACCCAGGTAGACCTCCATTCACCCAGGTAGACCTCCATTCACCCAGGTAGACGCTCCATTCACCCAGGTAGACGCTCCATTCACCCAGGTAGACCTCCATTCACCCAGGTAGTCCTCCATTCACCCAGGTAGAACTCCATTCACCCAGGTAGACCTCCATTCACCCAGGTAGTCCTCCATTCACCCACCAGACTCCATGACAATAATCACCACTTAGCGTAAAACACACTTCATTCAAAGTGGACAGAAACTAAATAAAACTACAAACGCCATCTTGGTTCATCTTTCCACTGTTCCACCCATTTACATGTGGAGATATGCTGCTCTATACATGCTAAAAGTAGTGATTATTTACATGGAGTCTGGTGGAGATATGCTGCTCTATACATGCTAAAAGTAGTGATTATTTACATGGAGTCTGGTGGAGATATGCTGCTCTATACACGCTAAAAGTAGTGATTATTTACATGGAGTCTGGTGGAGATATGCTGCTCTATACACGCTAAAAGTAGTGATTATTTACATGGAGTCTGGTGGAGATATGCTGCTCTATACACGCTAAAAGTAGTGATTATTTACATGGAGTCTGGTGGAGATATGCTGCTCTATACACGCTAAAAGTAGTGATTATTTACATGGAGTCTGGTGGAGATATGCTGCTCTATACACACTAAAAGTAGTGATTATTTACATGGAGTCTGGTGGAGATATGCTGCTCTATACATGCTAAAAGTAGTGATTATTTACATGGAGTCTGGTGGAGATATGCTGCTCTATACACACTAAAAGTAGTGATTATTTACATGGAGTCTGGTGGAGATATGCTGCTCTATACACACTAAAAGTAGTGATTATTTACATGGAGTCTGGTGGAGATATGCTGCTCTATACATGCTAAAAGTAGTGATTATTTACATGGAGTCTGGTGGAGATATGCTGCTCTATACACACTAAAAGTAGTGATTATTTACATGGAGTCTGGTGGAGATATGCTGCTCTATACACACTAAAAGTAGTGATTATTTACATGGAGTCTGGTGGAGATATGCTGCTCTATACACACTAAAAGTAGTGATTATTTACATGGAGTCTGGTGGAGATATGCTGCTCTATACACACTAAAAGTAGTGATTATTAACATGGAGTCTGGTGGAGATATGCTGCTCTATACATGCTAAAAGTAGTGATTATTTACATGGAGTCTGGTGGAGATATGCTGCTCTATACACACTAAAAGTAGTGATTATTTACATGGAGTCTGGTGGAGATATGCTGCTCTATACACACTAAAAGTAGTGATTATTAACATGGAGTCTGGTGGAGATATGCTGCTCTATACACGCTAAAAGTAGTGATTATTTACATGGAGTCTGGTGTCTGGTAGTCTTTAACGGTGAGCCGTAATGTGTTTTGTGTGTTTTCAGGGTATTTCGGGGATGATATTTTGTGTCACTTCTGTGCCAGTATGATCAGCGGTCTGGTTACCACGGCAGCATCGATGCCGGTCGACATCGTTAAGACCAGGTGAGACTCGTTAGCAGGTTACCTGTTGCGTGTTTGTACTGTGTGAACAAGACATGTTGCAGCAGGAATGGGACCCGAAATTTATCAGATCTTTTTTGACATTTGTCTTGATTTCCTCAATTATTGTTTTTCACACTTTTTTCCGATGTTTTTCACACTTTTTTCCGATGTTTTTAGTCACTTTTGTACGATGTTTTTAACGACTTGAAGTTCTAATATTGTAACTCTATCTATCTATAAAATCAGAAACCAAAGTTTTAAGCAGCGACTTCCTGTTTGTGTTTTAGGATCCAGAACATGAAGATGATCGACGGGAAACCTGAGTACAAGAACGGCGCGGTGAGTCAGGCTGTACACCCTGTGTGTGTGTGTGTGTGTGTGTGTGTGTGTGTGTGTGTGTGTGTGTGTGTGTGTGTGTTGGTGTGCGTTCCCTGTGTGTGTGTGTGTGTGTGTGTGTGTGTGTGTGTGTGTGTGTGTGTGTGTGTGTGTGTGTGTGCGTTCCCCGTGTGAGGCTGTACTGCCTGTGTGTGTGTGTGTGT
>JABXJD010001099.1:87500-95000 GCA_013375575.1 Percina caprodes | reverse complement strand
GTCTTTATATCTTCATATCTTCATGTCTTTATATCTTCATGTCTTCATGTCTTCATGTCTTTATGTCTTCATGTCTTCATGTCTTTATATCTTCATGTCTTTGTCTTCATGTCTTTATATCTTCATATCTTTGTCTTCGTGTCTTTATATCTTTGTGTCTTCATGTCTTCATGTCTTTATTTCTTCATCTCTTTATATCTTTATGTCTTTATGTCTTCATGTGTTTCAGTCTTCATGTCTTCATGTCTTTCTATCTTTATGTCTTCATGTCTTTCTATCTTTATGTCTTTATGTCTTCATGTGTTTATGTGTTTATGTCTTCATGTCTTTCTATCTTTATGTCTTTATGTCTTTATGTCTTTATGTCTTTATGTCTTCATGTCTTCATGTCTTCATGTCTTTCTATCTTTAAGTCTTCATGTCTTCATGTCTTTATGTCTTCATGTCTTCGTGTCTTTCTATCTTTGTCTTTATGTCTTCATGTGTTTATGTCTTTATGTCTTTATATGTTTATGTCTTCATGTCTTTATGTCTTTATATGTTTATGTCTTCATGTCTTTATGTCTTTATATGTTTATGTCTTTATGTCTTCATGTCTCCATGTCTTTCTATCTTTAAGTCTTCATGTCTTCATGTCTTTATATGTTTATGTCTTTATGTCTTTATGTCTTTATGTCTTTATGTCTTCATGTCTTTATGTCTTTATGTCTTCATGTCTTTATGTCTTCATGTCTTCGTGTCTTTCTATCTTTGTCTTTATGTCTTCATGTGTTTATGTCTTCATGTCTTTATGTCTTTATATGTTTATGTCTTTATGTCTTCATGTCTTTATGTCTTTATATGTTTATGTCTTTATGTCTCCATGTCTCCGTCCCCCATGCCGTCCCTGTGTTTCCACAGCACTAACGGCTGCTTTTCAAAGTGAGAACTCGTCTTTCTGCGAGCGTTTTCCGGACGTTGTGTTCAGTGATTGTGGGTTTTCTGAGCGCCGCTGCGTGCTCCGTGTTACCTTATAAGGTCACGGGGCGAGAGAGGGCGTCGGAAATAACAGGAAGTGGAGACGCTTCTTCTCACTTCTTGTTTTCTGTTTCTGTCACAGACACACACACACACACGCACACACACACACACGTGCGCACACACACACACACACACACACACACACACACACACACACACACACACACACACACAGTCTACCTGAAGACCTTTAAGTTGATTGGCTGGGTGGTTTCAGGAAGTGGTTTTGTAGCAGTGTCTTCACATCTGTGTGTGTGTGTGTGTGTGTGCACGTGTGTGTGTGTGTGTGTGTGTGTGTGTGTGTGTGTGTGTGTGTGTGTGTGTGTGTGTGTCGTGTCGTGTCCTAACTTGTCCTCACATTCTTCTTCTCCTGTGGTTCAGTTCTGTGTTTAGAGTCGACTCGAGTACTTTTATACTGGTAGATGGGGATTTTATTCTGAAAATGTTTCTTCACTTCCTGCATTCTGCTCACACCAAATCTCATTATTCATAGAAGAGTGTTTCAGACTAAATACAATATATAACACACACACAGACACACACACACACACAGACACACACACAGACACACACACAGACACACAGACACACACACAGACACACACACACACACACACACAGACACTCACACACAGACACACAGACACACACACACAGACACACACAGACACACACACAGACACACACAGACACACACACACACACACACACAGACACTCACACACAGACACACAGACACACACACACACACAGACACACACACAGACACACACACACACACACAGACACACACACACACACACACACAGAGACACACACACACACACACACACAGACGTGTACATGTCTACAGACAGACTGCTGGTACTTTAACCCTTGCTCCTCAGGCCAGATGTGATATTAACCCGTCTCCCCCGGCCCCCAGGCGGACCAGATCAAGAAGCTGGCGGGGAACTCCAGCGCCCTGCGGGAGTGCGGCCCCTCCATCGGGGACATGAAGTGCATGCTGCTCACAGACGACTCTGAGAATCCCAGCAGCTACTGCATGCACCTGAAGGCATCCAAGAACCACGGGGGCTTCAACATCTGCGTGGGCAAGGCCAAGACAGGTGGGGGGGGCACCGGGGGGGAGGGGGGGCAAGGCCAAGACAGGTGGGGGGCACCGGGGGGGGGGGCAAGGCCAAGACAGGTGGGGGCACCGGGGGAAGGGGGGGCAAGGCCAAGACAGGTGGGGGGGCACCGGGGGGGAGGGGGGGCAAGGCCAAGACAGGTGGGGGGGCACCGGGGGGGGGGGACATTATTATTACTCTATTATATAGTTTGAAGGTCTCTGCTGTTCGAATTTTAATTAATTGTCTCTCCCCCCCCCCCTCTCTCTCCTCCTCCCCCCCTCTCCCCCTCTCTCCCCCCTCTCTCTCCTCTCCCCTCCCCCCCCCCCCACAGCTATGGTCATAGCTAAGGGTAAAGATGGAACTGCTGGGAACCAGGTGTCCACCCGGGTGTTCCCCATCGTCAAGTACCTGCGGGACGCCGGCTACTGAGACCCCCCACACCCCGCCCCCCCAGAAGAGACGGGACCCCCACCCCGCCCCCAGAAGAGACGGACCCCCCATCTCACTCTTTAGATTTATTTCTTTTTGCTGGAGTGCCAAACTCATTTTCATACAAAAATGTACAAAAAGCAGCAATAATAACAATAATAATAATTATTATTGTTATTATTGTTATTATTATTGTTATTATTAATATAATTATAATAATAATTATACTTAAAAGGTAGAACAACAGGTGTAAAAACGTTAAAAACGCCCAAAAGTGACAAAAACTGGGTCTTCATTTAGAAAGTGGAGAGTTCCTCTGTGTCTTCATATCCGGTCAATGGAGCTCAGGCGGAAATACAGAGCTGCGCGCGGCCGTGTGTGGTCGTGCGCGCGGCCGTGTGTGGTCGTGCGCGGTCGTGTGTGGTCGTGCGCGGTCGTGCGTGGCCGTGCGCGGCGGCCGTGTGTGGTCGTGCGCGGCGAGCCAGTGTTACTTAAGAGATGACCAATCAGCTCACACTGTCCCTGGTCAACAACACCAATAAAGGTTTATCAAAATATGAAATGTGTATTCTCTGGAGACTCTGTGTGTGTGTGTGTGTGTGTGTGTGTGTGTGTGTGTGTGTGTGTGTCTCCAAGTGTGTGTGTGTGTGTGTGTATGTGTATGTGTGTGTGTGTGTGTGTGTCTGTGTGTGTGTGTGTGTGTGTGTGTGTGTGTGTGTCTGTGTCTCTGTGTGTGTGTGTGTGTATGTGTGTGTGTGTGTGTGTGTGTGTGTGTGTGTGTGTGTGTATATCTGATATTTACTGTATTTTAAGTGTCTTATCAAGTAATTTTAATATATTTTATACTTTTAATAAATATATATAATATAGTATTTCTAATATATTGTAGTATTCTACTTAAATACAGTAACTAAGTATTTGTACTTTGTAGGAGAGAAAAAACTCAATATTTAAAAAAAAGAAAAAGTTTTTAGAAAAAGATTAAAAATATTTTGAAAGAAAAAAGTCGTAATATTTTATAATAAAGTCTGAATATTTGAGGTATTTGTACTCATTCCAGTCAGTACTACTACAGGCAGGTAGTACCAGGCCTTTAATGGTGCTGCAGCGCCCCCTCGAGGACAAATGAAGTATTACTGCAGTACAAGTACAAGTACACCGTCTCCTTTAGGAATATAACTTCACAAACAGTCTGGAAGTATCTGGTATTCATAGAAAGTATTTCTACAATAAAATCTGAATATTTCAAGTAAAATGATCAACAATATTTGAAGAATACTTCTGGACGCTGCTGCAGGCCGACGAGGAACCCACAACCAGCAGTCTGAAGTAAACATGACTTTGTGGTGAAGTAATATTTATTAAGTATCGGTGAGAACTGGAATTATTGAAGTAAAAACTATAAATGTCATTCATGTAGTACATCAACTGTATGTGACGAGTACGTTTTATTATGTTTTTCACATAATATTCAAAGGTTTCATCGTCATTGAACATGAACTTAGAAATACCAAGTAGGTTTAGGTGGTGTTGGGGGTTTTGAATCCGCGCATACGGAGATGGAGATGAACCAGGTCTGCGCAGACTCGATCAGCGGCGATCGGCCCCCGTTGCATGCTGGGTAGATTGGTGTCCAACTTGATGCCGACTCGCTCTGACGTCATGAACATGTGGGAACGGGAATCTCAGGAGAGCAAGGGGGGCGCAGGTCTGAGACGCAGGCGGCGCAGGTCTGAGACCAGGCGGGCGCAGGTCTGAGACCAGGGGGCCGCAGGTCTGAGACCAGGGGGCCGCAGGTCTGAGACTAGGTAGCGCAGGTCTGAGACCAGGTAGCGCAGGTCTGAGACCAGGGGGCCGCAGGTCTGAGACTAGGTAGCGCAGGTCTGAGACCAGGTAGCGCAGGTCTGAGACCAGGTAGCGCAGGTCTGAGACCAGGGGGCCGCAGGTCTGAGACCAGGTAGCGCAGTTGCTTTTCACCGACTGCAAGAGGCAGGCGGACCCAGAGCATGCTGGGAAACGCCGGCTTCTCTTTTTTTTTTTTTTAAAGCCATTTTTATTGCAAAAAATACAAAAACAGAACACCAACGACATACAAAATTATACAATACAAATACAACAAACATAATAATACAATACAATTAGCCAGGGGAAGCTTAAAGGCCATTAGAGAGATGAGGAGGACCAGATGCTGACGGGTTAGCTGCCTTTTGGTTATGGGAGCCCGAAATCAGATTTATATAATGCACATCATGGAAAAAAAGAATAAAATTAGGTTTTTTGGAACTGAATTTACATTTGTGAATATGAAATTTGGCCAAAAGGATTAATAAATTTATAATAAAAAACATCTTATCTTTACTTTGAGTTCTATAAAAACAAAATACAACATTTTCCCATAACAGGGCAAAGTCTTTATGGATGTGATCAAGATAAATCTGCTGAGGTTTTGCTAAAATCTTTCTGCCTTTTAGAGATAAATCCCTTTGCAACCACAAGTTCAATTTGTTCTGAGTTTTTTTAATGATTGGAGAGAAATTTACTGAACATCTCACTTTCTGATCTTTAGAGATAATAATTCCTAAGTACGTAACTTCTTCCTTGACTGGAACGTTGCAAATAGTTTGTATATTACAATCTCTGAAAGCTATGTTATGCATAGACTGTCTCAGTAAGATTTTAACTTGTTGCACTGTATTAAACATGTGGCCATGTAGAGTTCTGGGGACAACAGAAAATAAGTTAGATCAGCATTTTCAAGTTGAACCAGAGGTTCTCAGCTGGTGGGTCGCTGAGTTATTTCATGGGTCATCTTAGCCTCCCTAAGATGAAATCTCTCATCATCTACTCTCCCCCGTTTGGTCAGCATTCATGCTCTTCTGGGAGTTTGCCGAGATGTTTGTTTCTCACAAAACTACAGTGATAGAGAATTCATTTTTATTAAGTCTTTTATTCTTCTCTATTTACTTTTAGTAATGTTATTTCCTTTTATTAATGTCTTACAATAATTTAACCTCTATGCTCTATATATGCACATTTAACAAACTGCTTTTCTAAAGATTTCTTATTACAGAAACAGCAAACGTCTGCAGCAAATCAGGGTTGTAGATATCTGTCGGACCGAGGTCATACGCTTGCACTCTGTCCTGTTTCCTTCATGGATCGCCATCACAAAGCATTCCTCATGTATCACCAACTGTGAATCTGTGTGTGTTTTGAATAAATAACGACTCTCTGCGGAGACACACTGAAGTCACTGAGAGCGATGCTGGAGATAGGTTGTCCTCATATTCTTCCCTCTTGCAATTGTCTTTAACTGCCAACTACCGTCTGAGTCTCGTTTTCCTGCTTGACCGTCTTTGATTTAATAAGTTAAAGTGGTCTGAACCTGACAGACAGTGAAGAAATGTCTCCATACTGCTCATCTGAAGGAATCCACAGCAAACAAAGCTGAAAACACAAGTTTGTAATGTTTTTTACAAACGTCTTGGCATGTGTGAGCTACAGGACACTCGGATTACCTCAGACAAGCAGTATGGAGACATTTTATTGATTATTGATTTATTTTTGGATGTTGAGTGGAAGAAACGTCTCTCAAACTCGCAGAACACGGATGTTAACAAAACCTGACCAATCCTTCTATAGACAAGGGGTAATTAAATAATAACAAATCATCTTGGGGTGAACTATACCTTGTTGTTGTTTTGCCAGGCAAACTTGCTGGAAAATGTTTTATTGAAAAAATTATTTTTTCACTTGAAAAATAAACGGGTTGTTAAATTAAACAGTTGCATCATTTTTTTTATAAAGTCATTGTTTCAATAAACAAACATTAAGAACAAATTTAGGCAATTTAAACTGCATAAAAATTATGTAAAATGTTGTGTAAATGTTACTTAAATATAGTCCATAAATAAAAGTTAGAAAAAGTATTTAAAAATTACCTTGAAAAGCCATTGGTTTTAGGTGAGATCAGTTTGAATCAGTCAGAGTTTAAGTAAAATTTACAAAGAATGAGTAAAATTCAACTAGAAAATTCTGCAGAAATTTTATCAGTGTGCCTGCTATTGGGGCACATCTGCATAGCAATAAAACCTAATAATGGCCGCCCCGCCACGCCCACACCGTATGACGAAAAGTTTTTCTTTTAATAACTTTTCATCGTTAACATCTTAAGATGACACACACCAAGTTGGAAGTTGATTGGATGAAAGATCTAGGAGGAGTTCGTTAAAGTACGACACGTGGAAATGGCCAAAATCGCACTAATTTCGAACATTCAAAAAGTCATTAAATCGTCCTCCAGCTGCCAGTTTTTTCATAGTTTCGTCGACAGTTGGTAGATCACAGCCAACAATTTAAGTCCGATAGACTCCATAGTTACACGTCTGCGACCGGAACAAGATTTCCTACATTTTGACCAATAATGAAGTCTGAAGAGTTAAAACTGGAGGAGAGAGAGACATTAGTTTGAGAAACTTCCAGATATCCGTCCTCCAGCCCCCCCCTCTGTCCTCCACTCTAGCTCTGACATTCCACCACATACACACACATTGGAAAATCTGAGACGTCTGAAAACGGGACGATACGTAAACTGTGATTTGGGAGAAACCGTGCTTGATATCTGAACGCCCATTCAGCCCAATAAACGCCAAAGTCTTGTCTTCGGTTTAACCTTTTAATCATGTTTCTACGTTAAAGTATGGCGACACAGCACGGTCCCAAAGAGGGGGGGTTTGGAGCGATGTTGAGAGTTTTCCCGAACATTTCCCATTCATGTCTATGGGTAATTTTTTGCCGTATTTTTGCCGATTTCGGAAAAACCGCGCGGCAAATCTGGTTGAAACGTCCGAGCACACCATTCCCGATCATTACCCACGTTTCGGTGTATTGTGTGTGCGCGTGTTGGCAACGCTTCGGGACTTATGGTTGGACAAAAAAC